>CAUYSK010001210.1:0-71634 GCA_963575035.1 Avahi laniger | reverse complement strand
GGTAAGCCCCGTCTATGCCTATTTTGTTAAGCGTTCTTATCATAAAAGGGTGTTGAATTTTGTCAAATGCCTTTTCTGCGTCGATTGAGAGTATCATATGGTTTTTGTTTTTGCTTCTGTTTATGTGGTGAATTACATTTTTTAAAAAAAGTACACTGGAGTGATTTACTAACGACTGTGTTTAATATATAACTGGTATATAAAATCCTTTTTTTTTTTTAAGACAGAGTCTCACTTTGCTTGGGCTAGAGTGCAGTGGCATCAACCTAGCTCACAGCAACCTCAAACTCCTGGGCTCAAGTGATCCTACTGCCTCAGCCTCCCGAGTAGCTGGGACTACAGGCATGGGCCACCATGCCCACTAATTTTTTTTATATATATTTTTAGTTGACCAGCTAATTTATTTCTATTTTTTTAGTAGAGACACGGTCTCACTCTGGCTCAGGCGTATCTCGAACTTCTGAACTCAAAGGATCCATCCACCTTGGCCTCCCAGAGTGATAGGATTACAGGCGTCAGCCACCATCCCTGGTTTGGTATATAAAATCTTAAGTGTGAAATATAAAGTTTCCAAAAAAGTATTTTGATAAGGATAATTCTTATTTTGAGGTTTGCATTTTTTATATCAATATTATTACCTTTAACGTTTTGCTGCTTTCTATTATTCCTCCCTCATTTAATCTTCATCCTTGTAGTCAGAGGAATTTGATCAGAAAAAAACAGCAGAAACTGGTGGCAGTTTTCAAATATGGCCCTAAATTCTTTGACATTCCTTTTATCCAGAGGAATGTCATACCTCTGTTGGGATCTATGTCTTTTCCTCATGAATCTGAGCCCTGGGATTGTTTGACCAATAGCATGTGGAGGAAGTGATTCTGTGCCAGTTTTCTGGTCAAGACCTTAAGAAACTAGATTTAATTATCTCTTAATATTCTCATAGTCATTGATTTTGCTATAGATAATATGCAGGGATTTAATTTTATTTTGTTGATATTAATAAATAATTGTAACACCATCCATTGAACAATCTGTCCTTTCCCCCACTGAGTTATAATCCCTTTCTTTTTCCATCTCTTGGTTGAAAGTCACAACCACCATGACCTTGAAGGAAGCTACCTGGGTCCTTCAATGACTGTTTGATGCAGAACACTTAACCTGCTACCCTGCCACTAGGTCTATTTGACTAAAAAAAATAAGCTTCTATTTTATAAAACCTCTGAGTTTTTGCATTTTATCTATTATAGCTGCTAGTGTCATATCGACTTATATACTATTGAATTCTGTCAACATTAAATATTGAATCCAAAGAATTATTGATTTATAATTATCTTTTTATCTTTATATTATCTGGTTATAATATCAAGTATAAACTAGTACCCTAAATAAGTGGGATATATTTCCTTCCTTTTTTATTTCTATGAAATATTTTATATAAAATATAATTTTTTAAAGTTTGGCAAAACTTATATGAACCTGATGTCTTTGGAGGGAGTAGGGATTTTTGACTATTTTTGATCAAAGATATACTATAGATTCCTTTGAAAATTTTATGAAAATTATGGATACTTTCTTCATTAAGAAAATGCACAAACACATATTTACTCAAAGTTTTAAACTCAATTTCATGTGTCCTTTATTGGTTAATTGAATCAAGGTTATAAATAAACCACTGACTTCAGGATAATGTTAACCATGGAGTTAGAATCCTATCATGCCTTATCAAAAATTCCCTGTTATTCTATTGTTCTACTTTTTCCCTTTGCTCTTATTCTGTTAAGATATAATAATAAATTTTCTTTTAAGTATTCTAGTTCTTTCTTTTATAAACCTTTTTTATCAACAAGTTTTTATCAAACTTGTTTTAAGGTAGAAAAGTGCCACCAAGAGATACTTTATGAAATTGAAAAGTCACCACCACTAGAAGAAGTACTGAGTCACAAATAAAGCTATTGATATTGTAGATTTAAAATAAGAAAGCATGATAAAAAAATAAAAAATTCTATTAAAAATTAGGTAAGCAAAAGTCAACAAAACAAGTTGTTTTTGATTAGGACTATTCATTTGAGTAAAGTCAATAATTTAATGACTTGAAATGGCTGTAATCATTTTTAACTGCATTTTAACAAGGTAAGTCACCCCAGTGTTTACCTAGCCCTGGCCCCGTACAAAGGGCATTTGTGCCCATCTATTTCCTACATTTAACTTTACCCCTTCTTGCTTCATGAATACACATGCACCATAACAGTACATTACGTTGTGAATAGCTAATCAGAGGGCTCATCAACATGCTGATCATTTCTTGGCTAGCAGAATTGTTGATGAGCAGTGTGTCATATTTCCTGGTCTCAGCTTTCAGCTTTTTTTTTTAGGCTACCACTACTACATCGTGGGTGCCAAATAGCTTGAAGACACAGCAGCTAACATTGGGAACTGGACACATATCTCTCTTCTGGCAGTAAAAAATATTACTAATGAGTTATTGTTTTGGCTCTTTAACAAGAATTGAATTCATAAGATTCTCCAAATACTTATATTAGAATTCCTCACATGCCTAGACCATACTTCAGTCACCTGATACATCCCTGACACATTTGCCCTTTCTGAAACTATTCCCTAGATGAGTGTTCACCTCTGTTAACAAACAGAGAAGTAATAAGAAAACACGTTTCTGAGCCACATTTCCAAATGGGACTTAGGATGAAGTATTCTTCCGTTATTTTTATCTCCATTTGGAAATGATCTCTGTAATATTACCTTTCAGCTCAAGTGTGTGAATGTTCCTTAGGGACTACTGTAGTACAAGCCACTTGAAACACAGGGCATTTTTACATACTTGAAAATTTTTTTCATATGCAATAGAGAAATGAAATTGAGAACCAAAATCATTTGGGCCTAGCTTTGAATTTTCTATGCTCATTTTCTCTTTTATAGTGAAAAGCAACCTATGTAATAATAAGAAATGTTAGAAAGAATGCAATTTACCGCTAAATCAACTGTTTGTAAGACATTTGTGATAGTGACTGAGGGGGACAGATGCCTGGATTTTATTCCCCTCATTACAACTAACTTATTATAAAACCTTTATCCATGCAATTAACTTTTGTATTCTTGATTCACCTAATTAACTATAATGACCATTATGAAAATCACAAAAATATATATTTTCTTCTCACTTAGAGCCTTTTGTATTTCCAGCACATGTAAATACATAATTAGGAGACATTATAATAATAGAGATTATATATTCTCTCCAAATATTTTAACTCAGTTTCCCCTGTGTCTTGGGAGTTATTCAATCAAATGCTCCCCAAAGCTGTGGAGAAGGGAAAGGTCTTTATTTGTTTTCATCTGTGATACATATTTCATCAGACCAGACTATTAAAATTTCAGATCATATCAGAATTGTGAAATGAATTTAGTAGATTATAAGCAATTTCAAAAAAATAAACTACCTGATATATATGTGTGTATGTTTACTGAGGCACAATGTAAAATATATGTATTATTATGGATTGAGGTAAAAATTACAAAAATGTTTGGAAATCTCTTTAGTCTCCGTATTTGATATGATTTAATTTACCACTTCTTTCTCTACAAATTTACCTTTGTTTTCTGGATTATAATCATTTTTGAGTGACAATTTTTAAACCACTTTATTGACATATGAATCATATACAAAAAGCTGTGCATATTTAACGTACTTGACTTTATGAGTTTGAAGATGAATATATATTCATGAAACTGTCACCACAATCTATGCCATAAACCTATTCATCACCTCCAAGGATTCCCTTCTACTTTGTTATTTATCATTATTATTATTTGTGATAAAAACACTTAATGTAAGAGCTACCCATAGTAAATTTTTAAATATATAATACAATGTTGTTAATGATAGACACTATGCTGTACAGTACATCTCTAGGACTTATTCATCTTATGTAAATGAAACTTTGTGCCCTTTGGCTAATATTTCCCTGTTTCCCCTTCCCCCCAGTTCCTAGAAGCCACCATTCAACTATCTGTTTCTATATGTTTGAATATTTTAGATTCTTTATATATTTGGTAGTATGTCGCATTTGTTCTTCTGCATCTGGTTTATTTTATTTAGCATAATGTTCTCTAGATTCTTCCGTTGTCACAAATGGTAGAATTTCCTTTCTTTTAAAGGCTAAATACAATTCCATTATGTATATATACCACATTTTCTTTATCCGTTCATCTGTTGATGGATATTTAGGTTGTTTCCATGTCTCCTTGGCTATTGTGAATAATGCTGCAATGAACATGAAAGTATAGATATCTCTTTAAGATACTGATTTCAATCCCTTTGTATATATACCTAGGAGTGGAATTGTCGAATCATATGGTAGTTCTATTTTTAAATTTTTGAGGAACCTCCATACTGTTTTCCATGGGGATGGCACCAATTTATATTCCCACCGACAATGTACAAGGATACCCTTTTCTCTAATTCTTGTCAATATGTATTTTTTTGGTAATAGCCATCCTAACAGGTATGAAGAGATATCTCATTATGGTTTTGATTTGCATTTTTATGATTATTAGTGATGTTGAGCACTATTTCATATCCATATTGGTCATTTATATACCTTCTTTAGGGAAATGTCTATTCAGTTTCTTTGATCATTTTTTAATGAGGTTATTTGTTACAAAGCTACAGTAATCATAACAGTATGATAATGGCATAAAAGCACACATATAGACCAGGGGAACACAATAGAGAGCCCAGAAATAAAACCACTTAATATGATTAACTTCAGAAAGGGTGCCAAGAGTATAACAATGGGGAAACAATAGTTTCTTCAATAAATAATCTTAGTAGAACTGATAACTGAATGAAATTGGACCCTTATCTTACATTCTACACAAAAATCAATTCAAAATGAATTAAAGACTCTTAAACCAAAGACCTGAAACCATAAAACTCTTAGAAGAAAACATAGTGAAAAATCTTCTTGACATTGTCCTTGACAATGATTTATTGGATAAAACACCAAAGGCACAGACAACAAAAGTAATAATAGACAAAAGGACTACATCAAACTAAAAAGCTTCTGCACAGCACAAGAAAAAATTAATAGAACAAAAAGGCAACCTACAGAATGAGAAAAATATTTGCAAAGCATGTATCTGATAAATGGTTAATATCCCAAACACATAAGGAACTCCTACAACTAAATAGCAAAAAAACAAAATAATTTTATTGAGTGATAATTTTAAATTTTTCTTCCTCTCTTTTATAGTCAGATATGTATTAATATTATCCCAGTATAATCATAAGAAAAACATCAGAAAAATCCAAATTGAGGTTTTACAAAATACCTGACCTATAATTGTTAAAACCGTCAAGGTCATTCAAAACAAAAAAAAAGTCTAAGAAACTGTCACAACAAAAAGGAGCTTTAGAAGACATGACAACTCAATGTAATGTGATATTCTGAATGAGATCCTGGAAACAAAAAAGGAGGTTAGGGAAAAACTACAGAAATCTGAATAAAGTATGAATTTTAGCTAACAATAACATATGAATATCAGTTTATTAATTGTGACAAATTTACCATACTAATTTATAATGTTAATAACAAGGGAAACTGAGAAATGTACAGCAATTATTAATACTATCTTCACGACTTTTCTGTAAATCTAAAAATATTCAAGTATATATGTTTCTAATTTTAATTAAATACAGTGTAACCCATCTAAATCTCCACTTTAAATATTAACAGAATTCATCAACATTTAGACTCAAATACCTTGAAACATTTAATATAAGGCTCTTTTTATAAAAATAGAAAAATTTATATTCTCATATTAGGAACTAATCAAATTCCATAAAATATGGAGACTCATCTCTGATTGAAATTATATTTGTATATATATTAAAATTAGTCATCAAGTTATATTTTTCTTTAATTTAAATTTCAGTGGATCCAACGAGTTGTATGACATGGTGAAGATAAAGTAGACAAAGTACTATCTGTCTGGTTTGTCAATAATTAGCACAGGTACCCAGGATAATATATGATAAAGTGTTTGGGGATAGAACTGCAAAAATAAGTTTTCTTCTTTTACATTGTCAGTTCCTTAAAGGAATCAACTGACTTAGTTTTTTATTAAATAAGAAACTTAATATTATTTTACTAATTGTCAAACTTGTAAGATCTTTCCTTCCCTTACCTCTGATTTACCTGAAACCATATTTATATCTGCTCCATTATCTATCTGAATATAGTTCTCAGCTCTTGCAGCCTACTAATAATTGCTCTTTTTTTCTCTAAACCGCATTTTCTCACATTCTCCATCCAACTCAAAGACAAGTGCTTTATTCATGGACACTATTGGGTCTCTCGTGTTCTGTGCTTTTCTATTTCTCAAATGAGTACTCACAGCCAAGACTCAAAATCATTTCACTTTAATTTTGGTTACAGTCAGATGGATTTCTGAAGATAGTAAAGTGAGAAAAAATATATTCACTAGGAAAATGATTCCTGATGTATAAAAATTAATGACAAATTTTTATTTTAAAACAATATTCTAATGAAATAATCTATTAAATTATTTTAAAAATATTTAAAATCACAATAAAGAATATATTATTTTAATATATTTCTTATGTAATTCCCAAACAGGTAGTTTTATACAAATGCTAAAATTGACTGGGATAATAATTATGCCCCAACATTTTGAAAACAAGAGCTTGTCTCATTCAGAAAGAGATTTTCCATGGGGGGACAAAAGAAAAAGAAAAGTGTTTTTTCTGTAGTTTCTGTATTTACTTATGTTAATGATCATTAGGTGACTTGGAGATCTAGTGGGAAGTGGCTTCCATGCATGAGTATTCTCCTCTAATAGGAGAAGGGGACCTCAGAAGTGACCAGACAGACGTGAGATTCATCACTCACATAGAAGATGACTGGGTGGACCAACATTCTTTCAGATTATAAGAGAGATGTTCTGTTATTAATCTTGACTTGCACTCTAACTCCAATTACCTTACTAATTATGCCTGTGGCCAAAAAAAGTCACTATGTTATAAAAATCCATGAAAGCATTTCCACTTAGTTTTACTGGCAAAATCTTTGAGTTGAGTATGGGTGTTTTAGTGATTATGGATGTGAAGTGTCTCAGTGTTAAGTTTACATTATTAGCATTTTCTAGAAAAAGCAATAGTCCCTGGGAGATGAAAATCTTTGAATGATCATTTAAGTGAATCTCGGGCTTCTGTGCCTGTGGTGGATTATCAGCAGTCAACTTTGAATCTCCGCTGTCGCCACTTGGAATCATTGTCACTTCTGAGGCTGGGACATACTTTCCTTGGAATCGCCTTCCCTGTACTCTTAATAGTACAAGTTTGAGTTTCTCACTAGGAGGAACTTGAGTGAAATTAGGAGAAAGGAAACGAAGTGATAGATACTAAGTTAGTGTTGGCCAGATGTTGGTCAGGTGCAATGGCTTGGTCCTCTCCGACTTGACGTTCTGGGGGAAAGACAAGGATTGTCAAAAGTCCCTGTGCTCTGTAGCTTCCTTCCCACTCTCCTCAGTCTGTAATTCAGCTGACATCAGGAGTAACTCTTTTTTCAGGCCTCTAGCTCTAGTTTACCTATTTTTGCTTCCCAAGTTTCTGGCAGAAACATGTAATCTCAAATTTTTAAGACTCTTTATTCCTGTAATACCATTTTCCTAACCAAACTCAGAATAAAATTTCCCCCGTGAAATTAGCAAAAGGGGGAAATAATATTAGGCAAGAATAAAGTGATGACTATCTATACTATTTAGCAGATAAGTTTAAATTCAGAGAAATTACAGAAACTACAAATCAAGAAGAAAACTAATTTTCATTATTGATTGTATTAAAGTACCTCTTTCTGATGTGAAGGATTTCTTAACAATTTGATAATATTAGTTTGAATCATCTGGAAAAGCTGCTTTTGTAGCTTGAAATAGTTGAATGTTAGTAATTTCATGTAGTTCAGTATAATAATTTATATCAATCAGGGAGAAATAATTATTTTTAAAAAGTGTGGATAGATTTAACAGTCCTTCTGGATAGGACTCAAGCGGGAAATAAATACATGAGAAATGGTGTGCGAAAGCTATGAAGAGTGTGCTTGAGTGGAACATTAGTGACCTCAGAATGTGAAAGAAAAATAAAAAGTGGGGGAAAACTTTGAAAACTAAAGGCTTTTCCAATTTAAAAGTGTTTTCTTGCTGTCAAGCCTGAATGATTTCCTACAATGTAAAAGAATCATATGATTTTGGAAGAAATTGCATTAATACTGATTTTTTTTTAGCTCGGTAAAACTGTGCAAGTGCGAGATTTTACCTTTCCATTCACTAAGCAAAAAACATTATGATAGATTCTGAAATTAATTAATGTATTTCTTTCCCTTTCATATATTCAGGGAAGGATGAAGAATTTGGCTTCTAAATGACATGCTCTGGTATAGTTTTTAGCATGTATTTAAGAATGAATTAAAGGATACTTATGTTACAGTACTTGGTTATTGTATTAAAATTCAAAAACTGAATTTAGCTTTATGTTCACTTTTCCTTTCTTCTAATTATCCCACGAACAAGAGATGTTTAAAAGGACAATTTCAGAAGAGTTGCTTTAGCTACAATCAGTGTGAGAAGTCTGGCAGGTGTTTATTTTTAAAAGTGGTGAGATTAATGTACTCTAAGAATAATGTAATGAGGTATGCTAAGAAGATTGCCTATAAGTCAAGAGAGAAAAAAAGTAAAATGCAGTTAGGAGAATATAAACCTTCTCCTATAATTTGTAAGCCATTTGTAATCCAGAGTCATTTCAATGATTCAAACCAATATAGTCAGACCGAATGCTTTATTTGGTGAATTTCTACGAGATAGAAATATTAAAAATAGAACAGAAGAAAATGTATGCATTTTACCACATTATTAGATATATATTCTGAATTTTTTAAACCCTTTAATTTGTAAGATTGGTCCAACTCCACCATTTTCACTATATATATATATATATATATAAAACATACATATATATGTATATCGTAAGGACTACTTTTAGTTAAATGTGAACTTGTGCAATTGATTTTTTCATTTATGTTCAGATGCTTTGGAGTTTACAGATCTAATAATACTGGTAGCTCCTTTGGGAGGTAGCTTCAATTTGGGAGAAGTCCATAATTTTCAAAGAAAGTGATAACTAAATAATTATGATTACATGCTGATGTAATTAATGTATAAATAACTATAAATATTAATCCAATCTTCATTAATAAAAGGTCTTTCTTCCAAATTATCTTGTTCATTTCTGAAATTTATATTTTTTAATGAGTTGTCTAAAGAGTATTTCCAGATACCTATTCTGTATTAGATTGAATTATTTTAGCTACAGCTTAAATATTATTTAAAAATAAAAAAAATGTTATGAAATTACATAATAGGAACTTCAGATTTAGTCCAGGCTCCTGGGATGTTTGATTTGATTTCTAGATGATTTTATAAAGAACTGAGGTTATTTCTGTGTCTCTGCTTTGCCACTGCAAACTAGATTTATTATAAGGTCAGTTACCCTCATGAACATGAGATGTCTGTCAGCGGAAACTGTGATAACAAGCATCTTTGTTTACAGCCAATGGAAAAGGCTATCAAAAGTCCAAGTAAATATTTAGTTGCACTTCATTGACCCAAATTTGTTAAACTTGTCTGTTTCCAAACCAAGAACTGACAAAATTGAAGAAATTGTCATTATCGACTTAGACTAATCAATTCACAGGGAATATGTGACGGTTACTCAGTCATAATGGATGCTATACACTCTTAAAACTTGTGTTAATTAATAATTAATGTCAGGAAAAGTTTTAGTAAAATAGTTTTCTTATTTTTATATTTATTGAGATGGTCAAAGACTGTACTTTCATTAACATTGAAACCAAATTATAGTCTTGCCATTTCAGTGGATTCTAATTGCCATTTGGTTATTCATTTATGTGTTTCTGTTTAAGATCTCCTCCTATTTCTAACAATAGCTATGGGAAGTCTTTCCTAATCCTCTCAACTCTCCAGGTCTTATTATCCTAGGTTATCTTTTTCATCAAATGATTTTACTCACTATGAGATAGCAATAAAAATAGCCAAAATAATTGAATTTCTGACATCTTCTCAATTACTTGACACCGTCATTCATTGGTCCACCACCTATAAAAGTACCTGAATTAATCTTGATCATCACTTATTAATGTCTTATCTGAGGGATAAGATATATTTATTTACTTTAAGAAGATTAATCCCATCACTTTTTACTTTCCATCTGTTATATCTTTCTTTATAAATTTTATTATTTTACATTTGTGTCTTCAGTTTCAATATTTGACTGGTTCCTCATATCAGAATATATAATAATTACCAGTCTCATAGTGCTAACCATAAAATAATAGCATTCAAAGGCATTTAGACATTTAATATGCCTCAACTTATAACACCTAATTGAATTAGATGTTTATTTTCTCCATCTTACAGAGGAGGAAACTAAGATACAAAGTTACACAGCAGTTACAGAAAGAATTTGAATTAAATCTAGATATTCAGGATCAATCAAGAATTTGTGTCACAGCTCCTATGCTACATTGTCTCTCCTAAAATTGAAATCTTAAATAAGACATCAAATTGCAATAGTGGTAAACTGCAAAACAAAATGACCACATGATAATTTCATAAAGAAAAGGAATGTTAATATATTTCACCATTTTTACAGATTTATTGAGGCACGATAAATCTGCTATGTACCATAACATTCACCAGATATAAGTTTGTAACTTAATAATTTTTATAAATTCATAGTTGTGAAAACATCACCAAAATTCAGTTTTAGAACATTCCCATCATTCTAAAACTTTGCCTCATAAATCCTCATTTTGAATCTTCTCTATTACTTCAAGAATATAAGAATGAGAGGAAAGTGAAGGTATTAGCTTAAAGATAGCTGCTACTGTGCTATAGTGGCTCTCCAAATGTGGTCTAGAGACCCTGAAGTTTCCCCAAGATCCCTTCGGAAGGTCCAAATGTTAAAACTATGCTCACATAGTGGAGAGAGACAGTTGAGGGCACAGAGTGAAGAGATAACTTGATATTGCAAATGGTTTATGCAGTAGGATGTATGGGAAGGAGTATGAGATTTGATCTCTATTAAATAGTGAGATGTTTAAAAGATTTACAAAAAATATAAAACAATAACACTCTTCTTTTTTGGAAAATGTAGTTATCTTCATAAAAAAATATTATTCATGCTAACCTGTAATAGGCTTAGTACTAATGTTTTGTCAACTCATTAAATGAATTGATAAATATTTTTAAATATATGTTTTAATTTCCAATGCAATAATTATAAAAAGCTATAATGAACATAAACAAAAGCTCTTTGAGCTCTTCAAAAGCATTTAAGATTGAGTACAGCTGCTGGGCCTCATGTCCCACACCACCAGCATCATCAAGAAAGGAAAGATTGAGGGATGCTAACTTTTTACCCTCTGGTCTTATGAGGAGGGCCTTTCATAGGATCACTAGGAGATTTAAAATGTGTTCTTTGCAGTTCTCAGACACGTAATAATGGTATTTGGCATAACCCTAAAAGAGATCAAAATGAGCTCTACCAAGAGGATAGAAGTGCCTATATGGGATTAAGCCTAACCTACAAGATATTATTGGTGCCAGCAATATGTAAGCATTTCCCATGAAACAGATAAAAGCCATGAGGTAAATAAATTCATTATAGTGTCATCTCAGATTCCAGTACATAGGGATGCCGGCAAGATGGGAGACACTCAGAATCTAGAACTAGAGTGACTCCTGAGTGAAACATGATTTGATTTTGTAAATAGTCTTCACAAACAGAGATGCACCATTTTGACACAAGAGAACTGCAGGAAGAAGGGCCTGTAAGGAACATAAAATTCCCACAGAAGTATCCCTGAAGATTTTTACTGATAGGCAGGATAGAGTGACTTATGTAAGATCAAAACTTCCTTGAGAAAATCTAGAAAAGCTAGATTAAATAAGAAAAAATATACATATATCTGTTTAAAGGAATCAGAGAGCTGCTAAGGCCCCTGGGACTAGCAGGATTAATAATACAAGAATGAAAATTCACAGAATTGTCAGATGTTATTTTGAGGCTACATTTTCCCTAAGTGAATTTAAAAATTTCGGATATGAACATATGACTGAGGTATGAGCTTTTCCCTGAAAAAGGGCCACAGAGAGAGAAAATTGGAAACGTGAGAAGCCTCAGATACGTGCTTACCCTGAAGCATTTGCTGAAATCTGAAAATTCTTAGAGCAAGATACTAAAGGGCTAAGTTTAAGTCCTCTGAAAAGTAGAGCAAAATGTTCATTGAATTTATAAAAATAAGAAAATTAAATTTATAATTGATAGAGTAAACGATGTTAAGATTTCAAAATATAAATTGAAGATGGCTTAGCACAGTAGAAGACTGGATTAGTGAACAGGAAAACAAGTCTGTAGAAAATAGGCAAACTGAAGCATGGGAAAAAAGAATAGAAAATGATTTAAAAGTTTTAAAAAGTTATGTGAGACATAAGAAAAGCTTTGGATATTTGCTGTCGAATTCTTGGAAAAACAAGATAGAATCAGGAAAAAGCAATACTGAAGTGAAAATAGTTTGAAAATTTCCCCAAACTATGAGAGTATTAATCTGCTGATGAAAAAGGTCTATAAACCTATAAATAGGAAAAAAATATAAAGAAACCACATGTAGGCCTTTCAGAGTTAAACTGCTAAAAACTAAACACAAAGACAAATTCATTAGACCAGACACAGACAGAAGAGAAATAAACCACTCCCTTATGTTTCCCACATCTGTCTGCCTTTCAGCTTGATACAAATCTAACTGAACAGGAGTATTCTGTTTAATACTTAAATATATTTTTCTGAACATTCTTATAATCTTATAGGGACTGTTTACAATTAACTCTTATTACAGGGAAATATTTACTATATAGAAAATGAAGCAGCAGACTTGTTGGTCTGTTAGAGCTCTCATTTAGAAACTGGAGAAGGTAGTCTCTACTGATAGATTTTGAAGGAATGATATAAAAAAAAAGAAAATTCTATATTATTATTTCACAAAAGATATGAGCTCAATGTACTGATTCCTTGAAAGTATACTAAAATATGTTATCTCTTTAATAGAGATTATCACTTGATATTCTCCATGCTTTCACCATCAAATTCTTCCTTTATCACTTAGTGTACTTTGTCTGACTGAATTCTCACCCAAGGTCATGACTACATCCTGTTAAGTCAATATATTAAACCTAGACTGCTCCCCTAAATTTCAAAAACATATATGTAATTGTCCTTCCATCTGGCTAATATCTTGTCTCTCTCTCTAAAAATCTGGGATTAAGAGTCACTCCACTCTATTTCTTTCCTCTTTCTCCTACTTTTAGATATATCCTAAACTCCACTCTCTATTTTCCTCTATTTTATCAGTCAGGTCACTTTTTTCCCTAAATATTTAAAAAAAATTTATTTGTAGCCACTGTCGTAGCACTAGCATCACCTAGCTCTTTCTTGTCTTACCTCGTAGCTTCCAAATTATTGTTTTTTCCCCCTCTGGTTTCATCAAGTCTAGTGCATATATTGTCAGTATTTTATATTATTAGTATTTTTTATTTTTTTTATTTTTTGGCCATATCACTTCTAATGGTTAAAATCCTGCAGTAGTTAATCATGAGAGACAAATCTTTTTATAATCATCTCCCTGCCTCTAACCTCATCTCAAATAAACACTGTTACCCTTTGGAATCCATGCAGATTGGTTCCAGGACCTCCCACAGAGGTTCCAAATCCAGGAGTTTTCAAGTCTATGGTATGAAATGGTTTAGTCTTTAAATATAACTTATACACGTCCTCTCATATACTCTCATCCAGGTACTAACCAGGCACAATCCTGCTTAGCTTCAAAGATCAGACTAGATCAGGTGCATTCAGGGCGGTATGGCCATAGACTATCCTCCTGGACACTACTAATCAGCTCTAGATTACTCATAATACCTAATATGATGGAAATGTTATGTAAATAGGTGTTATGCTGTATTGTTTAGGGAATAAAGATAAGAAAAACATTTTGTAAATGTTTACTGTAGACACAATATTTGATTCAAGGTTGATTGAATCCATGAATGTGGAATTCATGAATACGGAGCTCTGACTATATTTGTCGGATCAAATTACATGTGCTAATAACATGTGTTATCTGCCTCTACAGGTGTGTGTATACAAAAGAAACAGAAAAAATGAAAATGATAAAAAATCTTGAGGGCATAAATTGCTGTCAAACAACTTTTAGAATCTTTACATTCAGGGATTTTTTTCTTTAATTAAAAGGTTTGTATTTAGACAAGTTTTGTCACAATTCACATTTCAATGCAAGGCAAGTGATTTATTCATAAAAAGTATGACGTTTGTTTTAAATTGCTTTTTGAACAGAGGAGATGATTCATTGTGAGCCATTTCTATTTTCTCTATGAGTCACTGGAGTGAACAATGGCATGGGTCTATATAATGACTTAGGTGCCATCTTTTATCTCTAAATAGACCAGATGAGGCAGAACTATTCTTGAAAATCAGTATATTATTGGTCACTAAGCCAACCTTAAATATTTTATTAAATTGATATGATAAATGACACCTTAGTGTGCATGAAAAAGTGCATTTCAAAAGTGTCTAATATTTTCTATTCACTAATTTATTTGTGTAACAATAAATCCATCAAACAATATATAATCCTCTTTGTCCCAAAAGTTGTATGTAAGTGAACAGTGGTGTATACCATAAGCAAACTGTAAAAAATGAGAGGAAATATGTTTCAAAAAGAGAAAAAAAATTAGTTCAGCATAGATCTTTAGAAAAGTCCAAAATAAACAAATCTGATTTTTTTTTCCTGGAGAACATTAATATCCAATATTTTCTGAGCATTTATCACATACCATGTGCTTTCTCAGTCAGATATTATTCATTCATTCATGTGTCTAGTATATGAAAACCCCTTAGGGTGGATCTACATCAAGACTGTCTCTCAATGACTAATTAGAGCTAGGTTTTTCTTGTTTTATTTGCTTTGTTTGGTGTTTATATCAGTTTCCTAAGGCTGTCATAACAAAGTACCACAATATGGGTGGCTTAAAACAAGACAAATTTATTCTCACACAGTTCTGGAATCCAGAAATCCAAAATCAATGTGTTTGGAGTGTTGGTTCCTTTTTGAGTGCTCAGAGGGAGAATCTGTTCCAAATTCTTTTCTAGCCTCTGGTGCTTGCTGAAAATTCTTTGCATCCCTTTGCTGATGGCAGCAAATCTCCATTTTCTATCTTAGTCATTAGACAGTACTCTCCCTGGGTATCTGTGCATGTTTGCGCCCAAATTTCCCTTTTTTAATAATTACAACAGTCATTGCATTAGTGCTCACCCGAATCCAATGTGACAACATTTTAACTTGATTACGTCTTCAAAGACCGTATTTCCAAATAGATTGCATTCACAGGTATAGGGATTAGGACTTGAACATACGTTTTGGGAGGGGCACAATTCAAAACACAAAGAATTTGAACAACAAATATAGTCATGTGTTGCTTAATGACAGGAATATATCTAGGTTGTTAGGCAATTTCGTTGTGTGAACATCACTGAATGTACTTACACAAACATGGATGTATAGCCTACTATACACCTAGGCTATGTGGTATGCTGATTGCTCTAGGCTACAAATCTGTAAAGCATGTCCCTGCACTGAATGCTGTAGGCAATTGTAACACAATGCTAACATATCTAGATATAGAAAAAATATAGTAAAATGTTGCATAAAAGATAAAAATGGTAAACCTGTACAAGGCACTTACCACAAATAAAGCCTGCAGGACCAGAAGTTGCTCTGGGTCAATCAATGAGTAAGCGGTGAGTGAGCGTGAAGGACTAGGACATTATTGTACACTACTATAGACCTCTATAAACACTGTAAAAACATGTTTTTCTTTCTTCAATAATATATTAACCTTATCTTACTGTAACTTTTTTACTTTATGAGTTTTTATTTTTTTTAACTTTTTGACTCTTTTGTAATAAAACACAAACATGTCATATAGCTGCACAAAAATATATTCTTTCATTGTACAGGTTGACTATTCCTTATCCAAAATTATTGGGATCAAAAGTGTTTTGGATTTCAGACTTTTTAAGGTTTTGGAATATTTGCATTTTACTTACTAATTGAGCATTCTTAACCCTAAAATCCAAACTGGGGAGGACTCTAATGAGCATTTCCTTTGAGTGTCAAATCAACACTCAAAATGTTTTGGAATTGGGAACATTTCTAATTTCAGACTTTCAGATTAGGAATGCTCAACCTGTGCCCTTATTCTATAAGCTTTTTTTTTATTACTACTTAATTGTTTTCTTTTTTCACTTTTTAAGCTTTTTGTTAAAAATTAAGACATAAGCACACACATTAGCCTAGGCCTACATAGGGTCAGAATCATCAATATCTTGTCCCATTGGAAGGTCTTTAGGGAAAATAACATGGATCGAGCTGCTGTCCCCTATGATAACAACGACTTCTTCTGGAACACCTGCTGAAGGCCTTGCCTGAGGCTGTTACAGAGTTCCCTTTTTTTAATAAGTGGGAGTACGCTCTAAAATAGCAATAAAAAGTACAGTATAGTAAATACATAAGCCAGTGATATAATTGTTTATAATTATTAAGTATTATGTACTGCACATAATTGCATGTGCTGTACTTTTATATGACTGACAGCACAGTAGGTTTGCTTACACCAGCATCACCACAAACGAGTAATGCATTACTATACGACATTACAATGGCTAGGACATCACTAGGAGATAGCATTTTTCAACTCCATTATAACTTTTTTTTTTATTAGAGACAGAGTCTTGCTCTGTTTTCCAGGCTGGAGTGCAGTGGCATAATCATAACTCACTGTAATCTCAAACACCTAGGCTCAAGTGTCCCTCCTACCTCAGCATCCCAAGTAGCTGGCACCACCATGGCCAACCAATATATACATATATGTATACACACACACACACACACACACACACACACACACATTTTTATTGTAGAAATGGAGTCTCAGGCTGCTCAGGCTGGTCTTGAACTCCTGGCCTCAAGCAATCCTCCCACCTCGGCCTCCCAAAGTGCTGGGGTTATAGGCATGAGCCTTTGTTCCTGGTCTCAACTCAGTTATAACTTCATGGGACCACTATTGTAATAGGCAGTCCATTGCTGAAACATTGTTATGTGATGCACAACTGTATATACTCTATTTAAAAGCCACATGCTGTGGTTTGAATGTCCCCACTAAAACTCAGGATGAAATTTAATTGCCATTGTAACAATATTGAGAGGTGGAGCCTTTAAGAGGTAATTAGATTACTAGGGGTCTGCCTTTATGAATGGATTAATGCCTTTATTTCAGGAGTAGGTTCCTGATTTAGAAAAAAAAATGAGTTTAGCCAGATATTTTCTTTCTGTCTTATGCACTTGTTTCTACCTTTCGTCCTCATCTCATCTTGAGATAAAGCAGGAAAAAGGCCCTCACCAGATGCCAGCTTCATGCTCTTAGATTTCCCAGCTTTCAGAACCATGAGCCAAATAAGCTTCTTTTCTTTATAAATTTCCCAGTCTGTGGTATGCTGGTATAGCAGCAGAAAATAGATTAAGATACAATCCTTGTAAAAAGTACTTATCTCAAAACATTAGAATCATATTTGATGTAGGATGTTCATACTCTAAAAACTGGCATGAAATTGAATTGTCTGAAGAACAGCACATTCATTTGTCCTGTCTCATGCTTATCCCAAGGCATAGCTCATTGAGTGAAATGGTAAGACAAAGTGCCTGTATTATTTAAATTGCCTTTATTTTCTTCCTTATTTTTCATCTCCTGTTTATAGTTGAATCAATGTATATTAAATAAGTAAGTGATGTGACTCCATTGTCCTATGTTTTAAAAAGCAAGATTTGGAACATTTTGTTTTGTCATTTTGGGGAGCATATTTTAAATTTTAAAAATGCTCATTATCAATATGTCACAGGATTTGAGACAGGATTCTCTAATACTTTGCTTATATTAGTCCTAAATGTTTGCTAATATTTTGCCCAAACCACAAAAACACAGAAACATATGATAACTGCTTAAATAGGGATAGAAAATACAACATTAACATAGATTTCATTTAAATTTACACATAAAATAAAAAGTGAAAAGGCTAAATGCTGACACTGAATTCTCCGACAATATAGGGAAACCATGAAACTGCATCTAGAAGCTACATGGGGATTGACAGAAAGGTAAAAAATGCAATAGATTAGGAAGTAAGTTTTCATTGTGTGGGGTAGGGTATTACAGAGGATAGGAAGTGTCAGTGATGACTGAGAGAAAAAGAGGAAAGAGTAGAGACATAATTTCTAGTTAAATGTATCCAGTTTGTAGGAAATAATATCCAAAAAATGATTTTAAGTAAGTCCATTGTCTTATCAAAGATGCCTCTTTATTCTCAGTGGTGCAATCAGAAAATATATGAATCTAAAATTAAGTACACTTGTTTATCCAAATTTGTAGCTTAATGGAGTGAAAGGAAGAGGAACATGTCTTATCAATGGCTACGTGTCATTACTCTCAAAAGAAAACATTGCAATTTATACATTGTCCTGATAATAGACTATAATCAGAATGGAGCTAAAAACGTAACTAGCTCACTGGATCTGTGGCTCAGTGGAGATAATATGTTCAGTTATGGATCAATACGCTGCAATCAATTCCTTGTCTCTATTTAATTAAAGCACAGAACTCAGACCGGCATGTATATGTCTAAATTAAAACACATCACAGACTAACCAAAGCTGTAGAAATCCAAACACCTGTGTAAGACATGGCTGAGCACATAATGACCCAACACTTGCCTGCTTCAATCCTCTCACCTCAAAGGAGCAATTCACTGCTATAAAAAGAGCTTCAAGATTGTTCAAAAAGACAGTGATGCCAGTTTTCAAATTAAATTAACTGTGTGGAAGTTGGTTTCATCATATCCTGTATAAATCATCCAGAGTTGCGAAGAAAGCCTTAATAAGATTCTAAAAAAAAAAAAAAAAAAAACCCTCTGGTTACGTTAACATAAAAAGAAATTTGTTTATCATTGTATTATCAGATACATTATTCATTAAAGTAGTAGATTAGTCATAAAATTGTAGTTTAATGATTATAACAATAATAATAATAAATTGTATCTTCAGTGTGTCAATCCAAGTTAAACTTCAGTTATAAAAAAGATTTTTAAAATATATACAATGAAATTAAATATATCTACTTCAAAGTATGACAATGGTTTCCCCAGCATATTGATATCTTATATCACAAAATGGAAATTCCTTAGGATTTTGCATTATTTGTAATGCACACGATTGTAGAATTAGAGTCATTCTGTAAGTTATGTTAGCGTTTCTCATGTGAGCAGATATAGTTTGTCTTCTGTAAATATTGCTATTACATAACCCTCATTACACAGTCCTAATTTCTATTACATAGCAATCCATCTGATATGGATGATTTCTAAATCGACTGATTTTTTTCATATAAAATGAGATGTTTTGGAAATTTAAAATAAAATACTGATATTTGAAAATTTTTAAGAATTAAAAACAACTCAAACTATTTCTCCCATACTTGCTGAGTACAGTGGTCTCCTTTTTAATGCATTTAATGCAATATAATTTGGATAATTCAAAAAATTAGCTGGAGTTTAAAATAAATAAATAATTTAGAGGAACTTGAGAGTGAAATAAATATTTTCCCTCATTAATTAATTCTGCTTCGTATGTCTAGCATTCCTTTTTAAATATGATGTACTCGTTTTATCTCTATTTCATATTTGGCACAAGAAACATAATATTTGCCTGATTTCATTGAAAAAAAAATTGCACCTTTTGCTTTCCTTCTGAAGTCTTAAACAAACTGAATCAACTTTTGTTTTTGTCGAACTGATTTTAGCATCAGGATGTTTCTGGTTTAACAACAAAATCTGATCCATTATTATCCTTATTTGAGACAGTAATTATAATGGCACGAAACAGAACTTTTTGCCCACAGAACTTTTATTAACTAGGCAATGCTAATGTTGATCAGATATCATTTGCATCCAACTGATCAAGTACATGAGTTGGTGATCTTTTTAACAATATTTATTATGGAATATAACACGTCCCATATGTCAACACAGCATAAATGTGCGGTGTAATGAATTAATCGTAAAATGACCATCGATGTAACCAGCATCCAGGTTGAGTTAGAGAACATTCCCACCAATGTGTCTGTTCACAATCACATTTCCTTCCTCTCTCTCCTTGATGTTAATATCGTTTTGACTTTTACAGTAATCACTTTCATGATTTTCTTTGTAGCTTTATCTCCCATGTGTGTGTCACAATAGAGCAGAGTGTGTCCTCTTTGTGTGCCTTATATCAGTAAAATCATACTAAACATATTATTTTAGTGTGCTTCTTTTGCTGAATATTGTCTTTTTAAGAGACACTCGTACTGTTAAATTTACCTTTGGTTTATTTAAACTCAAACTCACTTGGGTTTTGCAGCGTGCATTCTGTTCCCTCTAAGATAAATGCCTCCAGTGGGGCTAACTTTTTAGCTGTAGAGCCTTCCATTTGATAAATGTACCATTATTTATTCTTTCTATTATAGATAAATATTCAGTTTCAGTTTTTTCCAATTCAGGACAATTATGAAGGATAATTGTCTATGAATGATACAACTTGTTGTATGCATATACGGGTCCTGGTGTGCTTCTCCTTACAATTCATTCAAGAGTGGAGCTGTTCGTGTATAGGATATGTATATCTTAAACTTTATTAGATAATGCCAAAGAGTATTCAAAATACTTATGAAAATATATACACCAGCTTGTTATATATGAAGATTACCATTACTTCACAAATTTTCCAACATATGGAATTGCCAGATTTTCTAAATGATTATTAAAGCTGTTCCCAACTTTTCATATGATGCTGTCAATATTTGATATTTTTACTCTTTTGAAATTCTTAATGGTTTTAATAATTTTTTAATGTGTTGAGTTTTCTTTTTCTTATTGACAAGTAGAAGTTCTGCACATATTCCGGATTATGAATTCTGGATTTCAATTATATGTGAAATATTTCTCTTATTTAGTGACTTGCCTTTTCATACTCTGTGATTTCTCTGAATAAAAAGAAGCTCTTAATTGGGATGCAAATAAATGTCTCAGTGTCTTCCTGTGCATGTCATCTTTAAGAAAACTTCCCCTACCCATATTCTTGATGAAAATGTTATACTGTATATTATAATTTTCCTTTCCTCAATAGCTTTAAAATTTTAATGGAAAGGTTTTATTTAATGGAATATAGCATACGTGTAATATAATGCACACATATTTAGTATACACTCTGTAAATTTTTGAAATAAGTTCATCTACATAATCTATCCTCAGATCAAAATATAGGTCATTAATGGCATGCTAGTAACTTTTCACCATCCTTTTCAGTCCGTACCTCCCGAATGTAACCATTATTCTCACCTTTAACAAATTGTTTGGTTTTGCTTGTTTTTAAAATTTATACAAATGAAATCACGTAGTATATACCTCCTTATGACTCTCCTTTTTTTGTCCATTATATATGAGAGATATGTCCATGCTATTGCTGGAGCAGTATGATTCTTTTTCATCGCTATATAATTTTCTACTTTCCATTCATTGAAAAACAGATACTGCTTATTTTATAATAGGCACTTGGGTTGTTCCCAGTTTAGGGCTATTATTAATAAAGCTGCTATGATTATTCTTATACATATTTTTGATGCATATATTTATTTATTTTTATGGTATAAACTTAGAAATAAAATCACCAGGTTATGCTATTGTTCAGTCAGAGAAAACACTATTAATCTGTTTTCCAAACTGTATTTTATCTTATCATGCTAAGGATTGACTGGGCTTCTTGATTTTGTAGACTGTTAACTTTATTAGTTCTGGAAAATTCTTAGCCATTTTATCTTCAAGTTTTGCTTTTGAAGTATTTCTTCTATTTGCTTCTTCTGGAACTCCAATGACATAGACTTTAGAATTTCTCATGTAACTCCAATATTCTTATTCTCTTTTCTCTAATTGGAGTCTTGTCTCTCAGTACTGCATTCTGAGTGTTTCTTTAGATCTATTTTCCAGTTGGCTGGTTTCTTCTCCAGGTATGTCCAACCTGCTTATACATATAAAATCTTCTTTCAAAACTATTTAGTAGTGTTGCTCTTTTTGCTGATACTATAGGTTAATGTATAGCTATATTTTTTCATGAATTTCTATTTGGCTCTTATTTAAATCTACCATGTCAAATTTTGTAGATTCTTATTTCCTACTAAAATTTTTATGCTTTTTAAAAATCTTTATGAGCATTGTAAAATTAGAGTGTGTTTGTGTGCATGGATGTGTGTGTGTTTAATTTGTAGCTGATAAACCTAAAAACAAAGTAATGTTGGTCTATTTCTGAATTCTCTGTAAGTTTTGCTATTCCAGGCCCTTTGTTTGCTTTGGTATATTTGATTATTTGTTTTACATTTTATTTTAAAATTCTCTAGAAATTTTTATACCTCATAAAAAGCATTTTTGAGTTCTGGGCTTACTTCGCTGTGGCTTATATTCTTTCAACTTTTAACCTAGTTTCTTCACTATCTTGATAACTCTTTGATATTTTTAACATGCTTTTTATTATACATTTCATTAAAGTGTCCTCAGGGAGGAAATTAAGAGAATTGTTCTATGTTATTTTATCAAAGGAAATAAAAATTGTGACTAACGATTTTTCCAGGAAAAAAATAAAATACATATCTATACCTAATTGTCAAGCTAATTTAAATTTTTCTGTTATTTTCTTCTGCTTTTACATAAGATTGCTTTTTTGATATGTGTGCTTCTTCCAGAATACAAATTTGTATTTAATGTATTTATAAAATACATAAGAAATACTACCATTTGACAAATTTTGGTATCTATTTTAAATAACTAGAAGAGTGGAGTTGAAATGGTCCTAACACAAAAAAATGATAAATGCTTGAGGTGATGAATACTCCAATTATCATGATTTGATTGACACACATTGTGTGCCTGTATCAAAACATCACATTTCCTATAAATATATGAAGCTACTATATATCCATAATAATTAAAAATAAAAAAATTTAAAAAGAAGTTTAGTATATCAAAGCTTCTCAATGCTAATTACAGTAATGCAATGCAAAATAATAGTGGCTTATTTCTACCAAAATATTAGTAAGACATATATCAATTTTAACAATATCTTCAGATTAAAATGCAGTCTCAAAATGTAAATGAAATTAAGATTTCAATTAATAAATCCTGTTCTAAAAACCAAGCTCACATTTTGCTCATTTTTATTGATTTTTATTATGCTGTATTTCCTTTGTTTCATTTCTAATTTATTTAATTTCCCATTTTCTTAATTATGTAATATTTCTTTCCCTTTTCTTCACTTCTTTTCAATTCATATGCTCTTATATATTTTTTCTTATCATTTCATTATTAGTTTTCTCATATCTTCATTTTACTGTAGCAGATAATTATTTAATTAACAGTAGGTATTTATAAATTAATAATTCCTCTAAGAGGTTCCTTGTGGTAGATTTAATTTTCTTGAGAATAAAATTATGTCTTATTTTGTTGTATTTTTTCAAATCAACAACATTAATATGAGGTTATTTGATTGAAACGAAATTTCTGCTCGCAGTGTGACTCCAGCATGCGGTTCATATTTTTTTTTTATTTCTTTACGTTTTATTTCTCTACTCCCTTGTGCCGTGATGGCTTAAGTCTTCCGCAGCTCTTCTCTCTTAGAACTATTGGAAACTCATAGAGCAGGTCATCAAATAATGTCATTTCATTCAATGTCATTTTGTTATGATGCTGATGAGAAAGAATAAATCATTTACCAGCCAGGGCCACCTTTTGTATGGAGTTTGCTCATTCTCCCCACGACTGCGTGGCTTTTTTCCAGGTACTCTGGTTTCCTCCCACATCCTAAAGATGCGTACATGAGGTAAACTGGCACATTTGTGTGGTCCCGGTGTACACGAATGCGGCTGTGTGGGACTGTGCCCTGTGATGGGATGGTGTCCTGTCCAGGGCTGGTTCCTGCCTGTGCCCTGAGCTGTCGGGAGAGGCTCCAGCCAGCAGAACCCTACCGTGGAATAAGCAAATTGGAAAATGAACGAATGAATAAATACCAATTACTGTAAAATAAAAATTTGTAAAGCATACCATAAAATTATGTCTTTTAAAAAGTTCTATTAATATGTACAATTAATGTCAGATACTTCAAGCCTCCTAATTCCTCAAAAAAATGTGTTGACTACATTGATTGGTTTAGCCATTTAAATTCAATCGTTAGATATTTGAGGAAATTCAAAATAATACATAATTCAGATTTCATCACTTATTTAATATGCAACAGGGGAAACAAAGTCTGAAATTCATACAGTTAACACAGTATACAACCACGCTTTCTTTGAAGTGCTGATCTTTAAATTTTAAAAATAAAACATGGTTTTATTTTTAAACCATGCTAATTACTCAACCATTACAAAAGAGAAATGATATGCAGTTCGGTTCACTTCAAAACCCATGCCTTAAGGTCACTGCTATGAATCATGAAACTAAAATTTGAAAATGTAAAAAGATCTGTTCAAAGTGAGATATATTAACAAAAACTTTATTCGTAATTTGGTTTCATCTCATTTTCAATAGGATCTTGAATAGACAAAATTAGTTTACCTTGTTAATCTGTTGATGTAAGGTACATTATAAAATGTGATGCACACGTGATATAACATACTCATTTGTATGTTGCAAATTAACTAAAGTTTAACTGATGGTCAACTATAATAAATACCATTTTTCTTTACCTTCTCCTCCACTTCTTGATACATACACTTATAATTCCTTCTTCATAACCATCATAAGCAGGCCAATATTTTTTTTGGCTCACAATATAGATGATGTATCTGGCTGACCCTGAATCAAATAGACTTAGAGTCTTCATGGCTAAATGGACCCATTAAATCAAGAGCTAGTTGTCAAACAATGATCAGACCCCATCTCATTGATTCTGGAAGATACTTAAGTTTTAAATAAATATGCATGAATCTAGTTTTCAGTATGTGGCCACATATTTAAACTCTCTCCACATACCTGTAAATTTCCTCAATTATCTTCAATGAACCATTTCAAAAGAAAAAAAATTATGCTAAAATTGCCAAACTCAAATATTGCTCTTTAGAAAGTCTAATTATGGCAAAATAATGGTTTTCTTTGTTTCAATAAATGTCCCAAAGTATTTCAAGTCTGTGTTTATGTGCTTATGTGTATGTGTGAATGTGTGTATATGTGTAAATAATATGGTTACATAAATTATAGTAGTTTTTGGAATAGCTAATCAGTTTAGATCCCTAAAGTGAGAAATTTAGACTAAAATTTATTTAAAATAAATTTTTGGATGCTGATCATGTGAATGTGTAAACATTTTTTTTCATTTACTAGAGTTAATTTTTAAAAATAAGTTATTAGGTTAATTTTTATAGTGATGCAAGTTACATTTGTCATGTTTCAGGGTCTGCAATGTTGGTTCTTATTGCACTTATGGCCAAAGAATGGCCAGATGCACCAAAGTAAGGCAAACACAAAATGAGATTTATTGAGAAGAGAAAGATAGGATTATAGAGCAAGAGCAAGATACAGGTTTACAAAGCATGATACATACGCCACAGATGATGACTGGACCCATTGTCATAGCAAAGGGAGAGCAAAAGGAAGGGCCTGGTTATGGTCTACATCTTGTTTTTTAGTACCTGGATTGGGACCTCCCTGTGGTTCAGAAGTCACCATGGAAGCACTTTGATTGGGAGGTTGGAAGTTGCATGACCTGAGTCTTACCATACTTGTGGGTTGTTCTAGGTCACTTTTCAGAGTCTATCATACCTATGCTGTTTGGCCCATGGGCTAGAGAGTGTTCTGCATTCTTTTGCAGTTGGCATACTAAGTTCTGAATAGCATATTTTACCCTCCTACCTCAGGTGTGGCAATGGCTCAGGACGGGATAAAAGTGGGGCAGGACCAAGATGGTGGTGGGGGTGGCCTGGGGCTCACCCTTGTCCTTCTTCCTAGGTGGGGCAATTGCACCAAGGCAAGTCATCACTTTCATCCCTAGGAGACCCAGAATCCCTCACTATCTACCTAGCATATTAACATTAATATACCTTTTACAGATAAAATCTGTGATCAAGGGAAAATTTAATCAGTCACCAAGCACTCAATTCTAAGAAATTGTTTACTTTTTCCATAGACTAGACATAATGTGAGAATTTAAGTATAAGAGAATATTTTTAGCCATGTTTTATGGTTAAATCTCTCTCTCCCCCCATACACATATATATTTACAATAAATCAATACAGTAAATGTATTCTTTCTCAAATTTGTCATAGTAATAGAGATATACACAATCTAAATTGGGTTCTAAGTAAAATTTAATATATATTAGCCAAATAAATGACAAATATATCCAAGTGTTCTATTTTCTTTTCTTTTGGGGGGGAACTAATAAAAGATAATGCATTTAATGTATGAGCAACTACACAGTTATTGGTAGTGTTGAACTGGCATTGTTTCTCATCTAGCTACCTTCATATAGCATGTTATTTTACTACATTTATCTATATAATCTTACACGAAAAATGGCAACATAAAGCAAAAATAGATTTTTAAAATTCTTTATTTATGTGTTTATGTATATTTTGCATGTGATGCTTCCCTAAGACTCTAAAATATTATTTAAGCTGGTTGAATATATTTTCAAATATAATATGTGTATATTGATATAGTTTAGGATAATTTATGATAATGGGAGCATTTAAGACTCCAGTTAATGTATTCAACATCTCTGATAATTCAGAGATAGGAGTTTGTAATTTTTTTAAGCGATATTGGATTTACAAGACAAAATCCCAGAGAAGAGGGAACCATAAAAATTGAACTCGAGGATCTGTGTGCAATTTCTTCAGAGATATTTTTTGTTGCCACCTAAGATGAACATGCTGAGAGAGATACTACAACAATTTGTACAAAAAGCAGCAACTGGGAAGCTAAATAACTGCTTAGAGATTTCAGCAACAATGCAATACTGGAGAGGCAGAGGCTGTGGGTTAAGAGCTGGAAGGATGAGAGGCCCTGAAACGTGATTCTAGATTGCAGTTAAGATCTCAAAGGGGCACAGCCTAAGGGGAAGGTCTATGAACTAGATGTAAGGCCAAAGTTGAACAAATTCAGCTTGAAAGAAAAAAAAAAAGCATAAAGCTAAGCCTCTATGTGATCAAGAAAATCAACCTCTCTATTTACCCTCCAGAAAAATACTTAACTTCCTTTGAGAAAAACATTATACAGAGCTTCTGTGATTTTTAAATGCAATATCTAGGATTAAAATAAAAATTACGAGGTATGCTTTAGCAAAAGCAAATGACAAAAAAAAACAAGAGAAAAAAATAGATGATGTAGATATCACAGTTATCGGACAAGGACTTAATCAAATAAATGTCATTAATATGTTGATAAGAATAGAGAAAAAAATGGAGACTATCGGAACAAACCACAAATCCTTAAAAGAGTCAATTTAACATTCTAGAAGTTAAAAATGCAGTGGCTGGCTACTCTGGTTTCAGTTGCAACAGGTAAGGAAGGGCTTGGAAGTTGTCAATCCAGTCCTTACAACAAGAAAAAGCAGAGCAAAAGAAAATCAATGACTTTTATTGAACTCATCAGAGAACTGAGATTACAGGGCAAATTGCCTACCTGAAATCTGGAGCAACAAGCAAATCAAGACAGTCACAGCCAAGATCTCCTTACTTGGAGTAGGAGCCATGGAAACCTTAAAAATGTAGGGATATTTAAATGATAATTTTGATGAGTTGCTGGAAATAGAGTGGAGACTAGTATGACAATAAGAAAATCCTGGGAGCCACAGTCTTTAGGAGAAGCCCTACATTTTGCGAGCCCACTTAGTTTCCAAGGTGAATATCCTAGAAAGATTCCTTTACGGTAGGAAAAGGAGAAGGGTAATAATTGTCAAATATTCCCGGAATGTTTTGTGTGAGTTATGCCTACTTTCCAGGAGCAAAAAAAGAAAAAAAAAAAATCGTACCCTCATTCCAGCTGAGGGGATAAAGTAATTTATTCAGACTCCAGCCCCCTAGCCCTCAGCTCTCCTATCTTATCTAAGGGAGATTAAAAAAAAAGCAAAAAAAAAAAAAAGCTATAGCACTGGAAAAACATTTATGAAGGTCATAGCCCAGAGGCTTGAGCTCATAAAACTAAAGAAATTTAATGAAAAAATTATAGAATTTTCCCTCTCCCCACACCTTTCCACTACATCCCCAGAGCTCTATTATAATAACAGTAGATCACAATGGAAAGAACTGTAAGATTCAGAATCTCTCCTTAGGAGTGCTTAAGGAGACCCAAAGTCAAGAGGGGAGACAGAAACAAGGACACTAAAGGAATCTGAAGCCTTTGGTATATATGACTATGAAAACATTAAACAAAGACCAATTTCAGTTACATTAACATAAAATCTCACACTAAAAGCCTATTTATCTCAGATTTATTACCTAAAAAATATGTCCAA
The DNA here is from genome assembly GCA_963575035.1 of Avahi laniger. Taxonomy (NCBI): domain Eukaryota; kingdom Metazoa; phylum Chordata; class Mammalia; order Primates; family Indriidae; genus Avahi; species Avahi laniger. The sequence continues at coordinate 42,810 of CAUYSK010001210.1, read as the reverse complement.
CTTCCAATAAAAAATGTCAGGAAAAAAAAGAAAAGAAAATGATAGAAAGAAAGAAAGAAAAAAATGTCTGAAGGGACACAGTAAACATCAGAACAAGATTCAGATAATGCCACAGATGGAGGAATCTTCAGGCAGTAAATTTAATAAAATGACTGTGATTAATATGTTAAAATCTCTAATGGGAAAATAGACAACATGCAAGATCAGATAGCAACATAAGTGACGATTATGGAGACTCTAACAATCAAAAGGAAATTCTAGGACTCAAAAACATTTTAACTAAAATATAGAATATCTTAAAGGAACTTTAGTGAACTGGACACACTGAGAAAAGGATCACTGCGCTTGATAAAGGTCAATAGAAAAGCCCCAAAATAAAATGTAATCACAAACAGCATGAAAAATCAAGATCAGAGCATTCATGAACTACAAAACCATTACAAAAGGTGTAACATTAACATAATTGAAACACATGACAGAGAAAAAGGAAAAAAGAACAGAAGAAATATTTAAGGTAATAAAGACTGAAAGCTTTCCAATTAATAGTGACACTAAAGTACAGATTTGGGGAGCTCAGAGATCACCAAGCAGTATAAATACCAAAACAAAATAAAAGAAAACAAAACATACCTAGACATCTTATGTATAAAACATAGACAAAAGAAGGCAAAATACAAAAATATCTTACCTAGTTAGAAATCATGCAAACATGAAGAGAGTGGAGTAAAATATTAAAGTGTTGAAAGCAAAAAACATCAACCTACAGTTTAATATTTACCAAAATTTTACTTCCAAAGTAAATAACAAATAAAAAATTTCTCAGATAAAAAATAACTAAGGGAATTCATTGCAAGCAGAACCGTCAGGCAAGAAATATTAGAAGTCCTTCAGGGAGAAGGAGATTATATAGGTCAGAAATGTGGAGCTACATAAAGAAAAGAAAAGCATCAAAGAAGAAATAAATGAAGATAATATAAAATATTTTATTGTTCTTATTCTTATTCAATGCAATAAATGCATCGTTTATTTAAATTTAAATTCTAATAGTAGAAAGAATGTATTGGGTTGTTATATTATATTGGTAAGTAAAAATAAATGACAGAGAATTCATGAGATATTAGGAAGGAGTTGGGAACACGCTGTCACAAGGTACCTGCACTATGCACAAAGCAGTATAGTGTTATTTGAAGTGGACCTAAAGTGTAACATTAACATAATTGAAATACATGACATGTACATACCCCATCCTCAGTGATGTGCAGCCACACTTTGCACTCCTTAAGTGTGGGCTTCATATTTTCATTTTCTTTCATGGAGTATAATATGGAAAGAGAGGAAAAAAATAAGCTTTACATTGGAGGAACCTGTCAAACTCTGCTTTTGCCAGTTACTTAAGAGTAATATCAACAGTGCTGAGTCATGTTAAAGGTATTAACCTTGGTATAATTTGATGAGAATGACACTTTAATTCTGTGGTCTTATTCCTAAAAACACATAACCTCAGTCTAATCATGAGAAAAACTTCATATACATTTCAATTAAGGGATGTTCTACAAAATACCTGATGAGTACTCCTCAAACCTGTCAAGATCATCAAAGACAAGGAAATTCTGAGAAACTGCCATAGTCAAGAATAGCCTAAGGACTGAAGACAACTAAATGCAATATGCTATCATGATTGGGATCATGCAAGAGAAAAGGGAAATTTGATAAAAACTAAAGATATATGAAGAAATTATGGACTTTAATTAATAACAATGAATTAATACTGATTTATTAATTATAACAAAAGCACCATACTAAAATTAGATGTTAATAATGAGAAGGTGACTGTGGAATATATGGGAACATTGATATTATCTTCATGATATTTCTGTAAATCTGAAACTGTTCTAAAACTGAATGTTTACTAAAAACAATACAATAGGTGCTATAGATGGATGCGGTGACATATTAGACACAGTAGAGAAGTACATTGATACTCAACAATTTAGGTTAGCATAAAATGTTGAAATTGAAGCAGAGACTGGAAAAAGGATGGAAAATAGAAAAAAATGAATGTAAGAGGCCAGCAAAATACCATAAGAAGATCTCACATAAGCGTAACTGGAATTTCTCCAAAGGAAAGGAGAGATACAAGCTTTATTTGAGGACTCTCCAAAACTGACAAAGTACATTAATTTACAGACTCAAGAAGCTCTACAAATTCTGTAGAGGATAAAAAGAATTGTCAGAAACCCTCAGAAAGCTAAATTCAAGTCCTGTATGAAAATATAAAAGAGGGATATAACTTAGAGTGTTGAATCAGAGAAAGTTTCTCATGGAAAATATGAATAATTACAGGGCTACAGCTGGGTGAAAAATGTAGGTAGAAGAAGTATTCAAGGTAAAGACAATAGGAAATATAAAATTCAGAAGCAAGGAGTGTAGCAAACAAAAATATTACTCTGGGTATACCAGAAGTCTGAGCATTCTTGACATTGAGTTAGAGACCAGACTGGAGAAAGGAAATGTATTTTAAAATATGTTCATGAAGGTGCTGATGCAAAACTGGGAAATTTCAGGAGAAATAAACTTTAAGGTGCTGTATATCAGTTACAAAAGGACCAACAATAACATTTAAGGTAGAATCAGCCAGGTAGATTAACTTTACCCCATCCACAACCTAAGCAAGTCCTATATCCCTGCTTCTTGAAATAAGTACTGACTATAGAGGTGTGTCCTTCCAAGTAAGAAAATTTTATGTGTATTACTGAATATACACATTCAAAAAGCTGAGCAGTACTCTCCATATCAGAGAAAAGAAAAAAAAAGGGAATTTCCTTCCCCAGAACACTAGCACTGAAACCCACATCCTGACAGCCCATTTCCACATTTCCTCTACACGATCTAGAGATAATCTGTCATAAAATGATATGACAGGCACAGAAAAAATAAAACCTTTCAATATAAAATATTAGTGATGTGGAACTAGAGTTGATTAAGAGCTGGACTAGGGAAGCTCAGCCTTTATATCTTGGGATGTCTAGATGTCTGGTTTTTTACTCTTGGCAAGATGAGAGCAGTGGGATTTATGATGTATTGCTTAAAGGCTGACACGTCCCTGGTGACCTACAGGACCAGTTTCTTCACAGCTGGTTTGCAACTGACCCAACCCAATCCATAGGCGTGGCTTGATTATTTAAAGGGATACCGACAACCTATTTTGAGACACACTTTCAAAATCAAAATTTCCACACAGATCATGGCAATTCAAGCCAGAGACTCAGCATGGCCTATGCACGCTCATTGTAGAATATCTTTTTGATCACTGATACCTGCATGCACTCTTTCTTTTGCTGTACTGCATCTTTGCCCTTAAATAAAATCCTATGTGAGTTTACGTTGTGAGGATTGGTGAGTCCTTTCAAATGTCAGAATTGGGATAAGTGATACAAGTATACATACAAAAATGACAAATATTGTGAGAAACCAATACAATGACTAACAAGAATGGTTATTTTCCAAGACATGGTAGAGTATAGTGCATCCATAAATAATCAAGTCAACCATGTAGAATTTTAAAGCTTGATAGCTAAAAGTAAAAACTAATAATAATAAGAAGAAGAGCCTCAATAAATCAGATGAATTTCGGTACAGACACTTCTGAGTAGCAAATTACAATGGCTGTGAAATCCAACGTAAGAATTATTTTAAAATACAGTGATAAAGAATAAGGAAATAAAATGATAAAAGTTGGGATATGGGGAACAAATCCTAAAGTTTAACATCTGTCTACTAGAAAAAGAGACCCAAAGGCAGAGAATAGATAAACTATATCAGATTTCAGACAGGGATGATTGGACTAAACAAAATAATCAGAAATCCTCATATTTCCTTTTTATTAATAAAAATGCTTCCATGCATTTCTGATATTCTCACTTCAAAAGGGAACAGAAAATAGATCACTTTTCAGTATTCAACATATATGTATACATATAAATACATATCTACATATGCATGTATGCTTGTAGTTTCTCTTATCCTTTGTATCTATAATAATTTCTTTGTTCCTTTAATGTTTAACTCATCTTGATTCAAGAAATGCATAATACACTGTGAATTGACTTGCTCTAATCATTTCTACCTTTTTTTTTTGAAGCACATATCTCTTTCCAGTAAGGATAGAAATCTAAGAAACAAAAGAAAGCAAAAAACAAAAAAAAAATACATATTTTAGTTGAAAAATATATATTTCTGGCTGCTGTTTGATTTTTACTAATCATATGGCTTTAAAATTAAACTACTTCTAGAGAGTTGAAAGTATCCATTTTGGTGGTGTGGATGAATGGTTCAGACCTCCTAGATATAGTTCTTTGATTTTGCATATTTCTGCTTGTGCCAGAAATGGCGGCTGTCTTTGAGAGCCAGTTATGTTTTGTGATTATAGAACTATTCTTGGATGTTCAACCCCTAGACCATTTCCTCAATGCCTCCCAAGATTCTATGAACAACATATATCCATTAATAAAACTTCATCTGTTTAAACTCTTTAGAGGACATTATTTTGTTTTCAAATAAGATTATTTTTCACTAATTCGGGATGATATGTCTACAAGCACCAGCACTCTACGTGAACTAGATAAGTTATTATTTTAACAATTATATTTAAGTTGTACTTGTTATACCTAAGTGCTAAGTCAAAGTTTAAAGACATCACTTCATCTAGCAACACATCCTGAATAGTATAAAACAATACATGATCTATATATTAGATTCAAAATTTATATCAAATATCCAAAATATTTGTCTGAGATATAAAGGGTTCGCTATGTGAATTATAATTCCAGAGAAGTCAATAAAAATACAACAATATGGCCAATAAATATAACATATTATTTGAAATTTAAATAATAAATAATAAGAAAAGAAAATGAAAATTAAAAAAACACAAAATGAAAAAATGGAAGACATAAATCCAATCATTTCATTAATCACATAAATAATTTAAACACAGTTTAAAAGGCAGAGATTGTAACAATGGATTAAAAAACATGACCCAAATATATGCTGTCTACCTCAATCTCATTTTAAACACAGTTACACAGATATGTTAAAATCAAAGCATAGGAACAGATACACCATGCAAAAATGAATTAAAAGAAAGCTGATATGGCAATATAGATATCAGAAAAAGTAGACTTTAGAACAAGGAATACTAGTGATAAAGATGGGCTTTCCCTTATGATACAAAAGTCAATTTACCAGAAGACATAAAAATCCAAAATGTGTGTGAACCTAACAACAAAGCCCCTGAATACTTGAAGTATACCTGATAAAAATGAAAGGACAAATAAACAAATCTCCAATTACATAGGAATGATTCAACACTCCTCTCTCAATAATTGTTAGAAAAAGCAGAAAGAAAGTCAACAAAAAATTTAGATTTGAAAAATGCTACTACCAATCAACTCCACTTAAAGAAAAAGTAGGGTAAGACTTCCTCAGGAAAAAAACTGGTACAAAGAATCTTGTCTTTGTTTCTATAATTTTTTGAGACTTACTGTCCCTAAGAGTCAACAAACTGCCTCCAAGTAGTTCTAAATATTCAGATACTTATCTATCAGTCCCAGCTGGAAATCTTAGAAAATGAGTCTGATTGACCCAGCTTGGGACATGAGCCCACACTAGAACAATTGCTATGTAGTGGTTGAGAGTCTAGGTGTGGCCTAATTAGGTCACATGGTCTCTCCTGTGGTAGAAGAGAAAGAGCATTGTGATTGACAGTCTCCACCAGACCCCATGATTTGAGTGCGGGGAGAAGTATTTCCCTACACAAAATGGTGGAGGGAGGATTGGGGATGGCAAAACAATAAATGTCAGTGGCATTCTATTCTATTGGTATCTTTTCCACAAATATTCCATTTTGGGTAATGTAAGTCTAGCTGATACTTCCTTAACTCTCTTTCTGTATACAAGTGACTTAGCAGAAATAATTAAGATTTACGCTTCTTAATGTCACCTTTACATCACTTTCTGTTCTAATGCATGTTCTCCTGTGTTTTCATATGCTGTCTGTTAAGTCAAATGATGTAGCAGAAGGAATATATTTGGAATTTATTGAAACAATTATTTTTCCATAAAATCTCCTAAAATTACTGCCATAGAAGGTGCTGCTTTGCTTTGGTGTCCACTGGACAACATGCTGCCTACTCCCTTGATGAAGCAATCTCCCTGCCAAAAATTTCTGAATATGGATCAGCAGAGAATCATTTTACACTTCCTTAGGCTGTAAGAAACACTTCCAGCTAGGAATCAGCTGGAGACAGATGCCTTATTTCTAACATCAGGAATTTCCTGTGTAGAATACTTTATATGGTCCTGGAAGTGATAGCTCACAAGCATTTCTGCTTAATCACTTTATCACCAAATTTGTGTGGACAGCATCACCTTAACATGAGCCTTTCTGACACCAAAGAAACTAAACATGTAGAAATAAGGTTAATCCTCTCTCTAACTATCTGGGAATAATTCCACACAAAAAGCTGCTGTTTCAAAATTTCTCCAAGCTTTGCTCTAGTCATATGACACAAAAGATTAGGCCTCCAGCCATCGTGAGTTGCTGGGGTGAAAGCAAAGCAACAGGATCCTGTCAATATCTGCCACTGCAATAGGAGAATAATTCCACCCAGAGCCATATTTTGCCTCAAGACTTTTCAGTTAAAAGATGTAAAACATTAAGCTTTTGAGCCATTATGGAAGCTAGAAGCATTAGTTTTAAGCCCATTAGGGAGGATGCACATTTGGGAAACCAATATATACCCTCTTTCATGACTGAAAAGGGAGGTTTTTTTCCAAAAGTTATCAAAAAGTACTCCCAAGAAGCACTGGTATCATTTGAAAGATTTTACAAGTGTGCCTTCATATATTACTTTTGCAGCTTAACAATGTCGATAAACAATTTCGGCAAAGAAGAATAAATTGGGAGGAATCACCCTACTCAATATTAAGTCTCACTATGTAGCAAAAGTAACCAAGACAGTGTAGTATGACAGAGGGAGAGACATATATGTCAATGGAACAGAACAGAGAACCCAGAAATAGAAAGTTTCTGGGATCTAGGGGTAGGCAAAGCGTTCTTACACTTGATATCAAAAACACATTTCCATAAGAGGAAAAACTGACAACCACACTTTCTCAAAATTAAAAGCTTTACCTTTGCAAAGACTGAGTTTGTTTGTGATCCAGATTTGATTGGGGTTATTAGTTAGGGATAGTGAAGAAAATTTTGCTGTACTCAAGATAATTGAATGAGACAAATCATGATGTTGGAAACACGGTGTGTGGAAATCTCAAGGGAGGTTGACAGTGGGGCCATTGATATCCCTCAAGAGGTGGCAAGTGGAAGTGTGGGGATGCAAAAGGCCAACTGCGGATTCCACGGTGACTCCCATGAAGGCATCTGGGTAGTAAACAGTCTACCACAGAGGATGAACTGTTTTCAAGAGGATGAAAATATAAGCTACAGACTGGGAGACTTGCACCACATATCTGGACAAGGAGCTAATGTCGAGAATCTATGCAGAAGAATACATGTTGCCCTCCTAGAAAATGATACTTCTTCACCCAAGTTTGCCTCCTCTGGAGCTGCCATTGTAAAGATTGAAGAATAAACTGGAAAGGAAGCATCTAGTGTTTCACCACATTTGAAAGACCTAAATTAATAGACAAGCCTAGTCAATGGCATTTTTAGAGTATAATATTTTGTGGTGCTCTATATAATTAAATTATGTAAATGGAGAGTAATAACACATTGTACTCTGAATTATATTTTCATTTTGTAGGTGATGAAATTGAGATTGAAGAGGTAATTAACAGTCCCAAGGTTATAAGTATCAAAGCAAGTATTTAGCCCAGCTCATATGCTACTTTGTAACAGCAAAATGATAGTGTAAATGAGTTAGACTTTAACGTTCCTTAAATTTTTGTATAGAGAATTACAAAAACCTATATATTCATTCTTTCTTCTTTCTTTAAACTGAAGCTGTGAGCTAGACAGGTTTGATATTACTATTCCCTCTTGTCAGATGGGGAGACCAATCCTTAGAGAAGTTCAACGGCTTTCCTGATGACAGACTGGGTAAGATGAATTTGTACTTTGTACTTAGGTCTATCATATTCCAAGTCAAGTGCCCTTCCTGTGGCACAGAGTGAAGGCATTGCTCTTGCTCCATCAGGACTGCCTCTGGAAGTGGGACTAGAGTAGATGATAATGTCGTCAGGATCATATTGATTTGAGGACTATAAAATAGTACTAAAGAGCACAGGCTCTGCAGCCACACTACTGAGTTTGTAAAGAAGTGCTGCCTCTACAATCTGAGATCTTTGGCAAATCACATAATTTGTCCTGTCTTGCACTTTCTTCATATGTAAACAGCAGGCAATAATAGTACCACAGGATCCACCTTCTAAAGTTTTAGTAAATAAAAAGCACTGGAATATCATAAGTGCTCAATAATATGTATTATTAACAATAGTAGCACTAATAACAATGGTAGTAGCAATAATGATTATGCATAAGGTAAAGAAGTATTAGGAATGTACAAGGAAAGACAAAGAATAGGTATAGATGGAAAAGAAGATTGATCTGTACCTAGGTGAATAGGTACAGATGGAGAAGGAGAAGATTGTTCCACAGAGAAGGAACAGGATGCATAAAAATCCTCAGTTAGTAAAAATACATAACACGTTGAAAAATTAAGAGAAGGATATTGCTGCTAATTCTTAAAGAACAAACTAATAGGTGACCCATAAGGGAGGCAAGTACAGGGACACAATCATATACCAATTTTAAACCAGATTAAGAAATTTGTTTTTTTTCCTATAGATCACCATAAGCATTGGAAGATTTTTAAAGTGATATGGCGACATAAGTAACCATGAATTTAAAAGATCAGTGGGAGCTATACAGAATTTAAGAAGTGATGGGGGATACCAGTAGGATGCTATTACAGAATCCAGAAGAAAGAATGGGAAAAGCAGAAATAAAAGGATGATAGTGAGAGTTTGGGAAAGTAGGGGGTTAGCTGGACATGGGATGAAGAGAATGGGGGGAATGAAGACAAAGCAAACTTCTATCTCTATGATTGGAGCAATTGAATATACCATAAGATTGAATGAAAAACAGCATACTGAAGATGTTGACACAATCAGATAACTCTCTCATCTTATAGCAAGGAGTAATCAAGAGGGCAGAGAGAGAACAAAAGTGCTACTCTAGAAGAATTTTACGCATTTAGGAGTTTCAGGGAAACTCCAGTTTGATAGACATTTTGCTTTTTGAGTTTAAACTTTGTGAGTTTATAGATAGACAGCCTTTTTTGCTTTTTGAGTTTAAATGATGGGGTAAATAGATAGATACAATTGAAGCTCAAAATAGTATATATTAGAAATACATACTCCCAGGCTTTGGCAACCCATGGTAAAACATGACAGAAAGGGTAAATTGAAAATAGAATTGGGGAAGAAGGCATGAGGAAATCTAACATTTAATGATGTTATGGACCATTGGAAGAAGGAACTGAAAAAGTAGGGAAAATACTTAAGGTGGGATTGAATTTGAAAAGAAGATAGAGCATTAAGGAGAGTATCATCTATTCAGAAAGGTAATGAGAGACTAAGCAAGAAGACTGAGATGTGGCCACTGCATCAGTGTGACCCATTTGCCAGGGTGGTTTCAGTTGACTGGTAGATGTGTAAATGAGAGATGATGAACTAGAAACACAGATTGTAGAAACTTCTTTAGAGAGTCAGACTGCAATAGGAAGGAAATAGAATTGTACATGGGGTTGGAGGTGTCTTCAAGAGAGGCCTTTTTTTTTTGTCATACTGGAATATTTTCATAAATATCAACACAGATGGGCAGAGCCAATCCAGTTTAAAAAGTTGCAGATACTGGATAGAAGGAGAAGAGAAATGAAATAATCTGATATTTTAAAGATTTGTTTTGGAAAGGATGAATGGCAACTCCAATATTGTGACAGAAAGGAGAAAAATATAGAAAAGGTAAAAAATGTGCACAGGCTTGTAGATTGGAATTGTGAATTTAAAGTAATTACTTTCTGATATTTCCTCTTTTCTGTGTGAAAAGAAAATTTGTGCTTCTGCTGAGATTGCAGAGTGTGCTAAGAGGAATGGGAAGTTTTACAATGCTAAATAAGTTATTTTAAGTCGTTGATTGCACAGGTGGCCAAAGGGTCACTGATGCTGGTGACTGTAAATGAACAGTTCTATTGATCTGCCTGATAGTGTGAAGCCTATCCATTAAGGCTGCACAGGTTGAGTGCAAACATAAAGAAGGCCAACAAATTTATATTCCTCTAGGCTTTGAGTTTCACTGGAGAATTCAAAAATATAGATGGGGTGTGGGAGAGGGACAGTTCCAATGAGATAACATTGTAGGAAACAAAATATAAGAAGAACAGTTGCTGTAGTAGTAACAGAAAAAAAAAATGAAAAGATTGGAGACTGTTTTGGGGGAGGGGTATGTTATGATTTTAGAGGCAAAACAGTATATCAAATACTGTTTCTAGGGTGTTGTGACTATGGCAGTAGGAAAAGTTGAGACAATGGAGGATAAATCTATCAGAGTAGAGTTTCCCAGAGAACTAAAAGGTCAGCTTGTTGAATAACGTCTTCCACATGACATAGGTGGTAGACAAACTTGAGATCGAGATGAAGTGTAATCACAGGTGATCTGTACAATAACAATAAACCGGTATGGAAAGGTAACACATCTATTGTTAGTTTAAACCACTGAGCTCCATTTTACCCCTCTGCCAATGATCATTTGTCTGACCTAATTGAATTTTTTCTCATCTGACCAAAATTGCTTATATACAGTTTCTATGTAGTTGGATATGTGGAATAGAAAACTAGATTTTTGTAAATTTGAAGCCAAAAATCTCAGAGACAATCTAGTCTACCAATTCATATCATCAATGAAATAGGCTAAAAATGTTTAAATGTGTGTTTAAATTCATGTAAATGGTAGCAGAATAAGGGTAAGCTAATTCTTTTACTGTGTCTTCCATGTTTCCATCCCAAATAATTTAACAAGCTAAAAAAATATTTAACAGGAAAAACTATATCTTGCTTCCAAATAATGAAATGTAATATATAAGAAGATACAATCTTACCAAAAGTCACATGATTTAAAAATTTAGAAATGCAATAAACTGCAGTACTTCATTATCAAGCTCTTAAAAATAAGATCGATATTTGTACATATGGAAGTAACACCAGAGAGAAAAGTAGCTTAGAAAGTAAATGTGCTCAAAGAAATAATGACCTTAGGTATTTAACTGTGAAACAGTCACATAAAAATTTTAAAAACCACATAAATACAAGTCAAAGGTCCATAGGTGCCTGCATTTGCTATTCATATTTGGTAAGTATGATTTATAAGAGATTATGGAAGTCAGAGGTGAGATGACAGGTGAGGAATCATCATAGCATATCAAGGACTAAGTTGCAGTTTCCCATTTCTGTGAATTTAAAGATAGTTAAGAAATATGATATGTAAGTTTCTTTTAAAACTTTGACTAATATAACACTTTTATAGATATTTAATCTTTCCAGATTAAATTTTGTGGATGGGCCAGTTTTATTTTAAATTAGCCAAAATGGACACTTTATACTTAAAAAAAGATGATAACATTGATCCTCATGACTTTTTACCTAACCACAATAACTTTGATTAGATATTGAAAAAGGAAAATGCTATAGGTCACCTAGATAGTCAGAGAAAGGCTGATGAAAATAAACTCACCTACAAAGAGAAGTATTTATTTTAGGAAATATATTAATATATGGAAGTTCTGGATTTAATGTTGGCAGAGTTTTCAGATTTTGTATTAAATGAATGTCAGCCAAGTGAAATGTGGAGTGATAAAGAAAAAAAAGTGGAAATGGCACAATTCTGAATAGAAAATATTTATTACTTAATATGATGATATGTTAAAATCACAACATACTGTTTCCAACACACTATTGAAAATGCTTTAAATGACCTCATTAATTGCAGCCAAATGCTTCTTATTGAATGTACACTATGTTTCACTATTCTAGGTGCTGAGGGAACAAAATGAAATAATCGTTTTTTGAATAATGTTCTTTTAGTGTCCAAATGCATTGGATAGTGATGACATCCAATCCCAGAGGTTAATTTTGTTATTTTATAATAATATTGACATAATTATCACTGTTATTAATATGACACAAATAAAATAACCACATTCTTCAAGATTATAAATATGAGCCAAAATACAACTGCTCTGGCCATGATTGAGAGGATACAAATAGCTAACACACAAGGTTTTAACCTGGCATTCAAATAAAGTGCAAGGTACATAGGATAATACTTCACAAAGAGAAGAAAAATGGAATTGAGAATGCAAACGAAATAGCTTTACAACCATCTCATTACAGGGGTGACTTAAAAAATATGGGATAAAGGAAATGGGAGAAACTAAATGACTATGTTGCAATCTTTCTGCTTGCCAAGAGCAAGTAATGATGACTCCCACCAGGGAAAGTTAAATTGAGAGTTGAGAAATAGCATCAAATAGACATAAAAATGGAAGATACTGTGTTTTTTAAACAAGGAAAAGTGCTTCTATTAGGCTATTTTATATAAAACATTTTCTATTTGTTCATTATGTGCAACTCAATCATTGTTACATAAGAAAGGAAACTAAGTCTTATTTCCATCATATACTTACTGAAATGGAAAAATAATATAAAAATGTAACGCTCTGAAAGGAGTAATTTTCCAGTTATACTAGACCTGAAATGAATCAATAAAAGAAGAAAGGGAGCAGCAGTATGTGAACACAGGAGGAAAAGTTCTGAATAAACTTATTAGCCCAGAAAAGTGGTAAGAAGAGGAGGGAATTATATCATTAGGTTTAGAGAGGGATTTTTTTACCAAGGGATTTTTTTTGCAGCCTGTGGCAAGTTGATGCCCCAAAGCAATAAAAGAAGTCTCTAAAAGAGGTAGCTGACCGGCCGTAGTCACAATGCGGGGATGAGAGGTCTATTACTTACATTTGTCAAGAATGCCAAGAGATCATGGTTCTGAGCAAATATAAAATAACATATTAAACAAATAACAGATTGTGACCTCTCAGTGGACTGGTAGTTTACTCAGACTCCCTATCAAGATGGTATGCAAAGAGAAAAAGGATTGATTGCACACTGAGATCAAAATGAAAGGCTACTTCAGTGTGAAAATAAATTGCAATGCAAACATGTGAGAGAGAGTGAATATACATAAAATTTTTCTATTTCTACTTCACTGAAAACAGAACAATAATAATCTATTTCCTTATGAAATACAAACTTTTTTAAATTTTAAAATGTAGATTCTTAATTGAGGGAAGAATACAAGTTCCCCACCACTGGCATTTAATGTTTAACAGAACTTGTACAGGGTTCTTTTGAACTTAGATATATAAATCAAAATAAGGAAGCTGAAAGAGCTACAAAGCACAAAGGGTATTCTTAAGTAGCTCCTTTTGGGTAGGTGGTCATCAAATCTTAGGAACAGTTTAAACTGTTTTAGCTACTATAATTGTCTTAAAGTACCCTTTAGCTAATTGTAATACTAACATCCCTGCCTAATGGAAAGTACTGTGCATGCTTAACCTGCATCACATGTAAACATGTGATGATGCAGAGAGGGATTGTGTCACTTGCCAGAAAGAAATTTAAGACTCTACAAACAGACAGGCATTGCAGATCTTACTCTTTGAGGAACCCCTGCTACCACCTAGGAGTAAGTACTCAGAGGATTCCTATTTTTACTAAGAATGAGAGCCCTGTGTGTGTAACATCTAATAAATTCATCCAACTCACCAAGCCTGATTTGTCTGAGTCATTTCTTTGGTCTCGTGGCACCAAAGAAAATGTATCTCCATAGCATTTTCCATAAAGATTATACTTATTTGCAGTTCCACCAACAGTGTATAATGTTCCTTTCTGACTACATTCATGCATCCATCCGTTGTTTTGGGATAAAAGTCATTCTAACTGGGATAAGATGATATCTCATTGTGTTTTTAATTTGAATTTCCCTGATGATTAGTGATGTTGAACAGTTTTCATATGTTTATTGGCCATTTGTTGATCTTCTTTTTTAAAGCTTCTGTTCATATCTTTTGCCTGCTTTTTGATGGAGTTGTTTATTTTTTTCTTGCTGATTTGCTTGAGCTTTTTGTAGATTCTGGTTATTGGCCCTTTAGCGGATGTATAGTTCACAAATATTTTCTCTCATTCTGTACATTGTCTGTTTGCCTATTGATTATTTCCTTAGCTGTGCAGAAGCTTTTTGGTTTAGTCAAGTTCCATTTATTTATTTTTGTTGTTTCTGTAATTGCCATTGAAGTCTTATGCATAAATTTTTCACCTAGGCCAATATCTAGAAGAGATTTTCCTACATTTTTTTCTAGAATTCTTATGGTTTCATGCCTTATGTTTAAGTCTTTTTATCCATTTTGAATTAACTTTTGTTAGTGGTGAGAGATATGGATCCTGTTTCATCTGTCTGCATGTGGCTATCCAATTTTCCCACCACAGTTATTGAATAGATCTTTTTCCCACTGTATACTGTTGTCTGCTTTGTCAAAGATCACTTTGCTGGATGTGGATGGTTTTATATCTGGGTTCTCTCTCTCTCTCTCTCTTTTTTTTTTTTTGTTCCATTGATCTATGTCTCTATTTTGTGCCAGTACCAAGCTGTTTTGCTTACTATAGCCTTGTAATATAATTTGAAGTCTGATAATGTGATGCCTCCAGATTTGTTCTTTTTGCCTAAGGTTTCTTTGGATATGTGGGGTCTTTTCTGGATCCAAAGTGTAGAATTATTTTTTCTAGAAGAATGTATATCAGTAGTTTTGGAGTAAATTATTCTGTAGATGTCTATTAGGCTTATTTCTTCCAGAGTCCCATTTAAGTCTAGTGTTTCTTTTTTTATTTTCTGCTTGGATGACCTGTCCAGCTCTGTCAGTTGGGTGTTTAAATCCCCAGCAATTATGATGTTCTCATTTATCTCTTTGCTTGGAGCTAGTATAATTTGCTTTATGAATCTGGGTTTTCCTGTGTTATGTGCATAAATATTGGGAATTGTTATGTCTTTTTTTTTAATTGCTCCCTTTACCATTATATAAGGACCACCTTTGTCTTTCTTTAATATTGTTAATTTAAAATCAATTTTATCTAATAAGAGAAGAGCTACACCTGCTTTCTTTTGGTTTCTGTTTGCATGGAATATTTTTTTCCTCCCCTTCAACTTGAGTCTGTATGAGTCCTTGTGGGTTAGATGTGTTTTTTAGAGAGAGCATATACTTGCATTGTATTTTTTCATCCATTTAGCCAGCCTATATCTTTTGAGGGGGGTGTTCAGACTGTTTATGTTATTGATAGGGTTGAAATATGGGGTGCTGTTCTGTTTGTCCTGTTGGGTAGTATCTTATTGCTTTGTTTTACATCATTGGTTAATGTTATATATGTGCTCTGAACTTTAGTTTTTGGTTGGCTTTACAATGGTGGCTATCTATTGTGCCGATCCATGTGTAATGCAGTTCTGAGTGTTTCCTACAGGGCAGGTCTGGTCTTGACAAATTCTCTCAGTGTTTCCTTGTCTGGAAAAGCATTTTTTCTTCATATATGATACTTAATTTTGCAGAATTAAAAATTCTAGGCTGGCAATTGTTCTGTTAAAGAAGACTAAGGATGGGGTCCTGATCCCTTCTGGCTTGTAAGGTCTCTGTTGAGAAGTCCACAGTTAGCCTGATGGGTTTTTCTTTGTAAGTTCTTTGATGTTTTTGACTCAAGGCTCACAAGAGTTTCTCCTTCGTGTTGACTTCAGCGAGTCTGATGACTATATATTTTGGTGATTGCTTCTTTGCAATGAATGTCCCAGGTGTTTCTTGAGCTTCTTGTACCTGGATGTCTAAATCTCTACAAAGACCAGGGAAATTTTCCTCAATTATTCCCTCAAATAGATTTTGCAGTCCTTTTGAATATTTTTTTTTCACTCTCAGGGATGCCAGTGATTCTTATGTTTGACTATTTTATGTGACCCCACATTTCTTGTAGGCTTTGTTCATTCTTTTTGATTCTTTGTTCTTTACTTTTGACTAATTGAGTTAATTCAAAAGAGTTGTCTTCAAGCTCTGAAATCTTCCCTTTGTCTGGTCTAGTCTGTTCTTAAAGCTATCCACTGTGTTTTGTATTTTCTTAAATAAATGTTTTATTTCCAGAAGTTCTATTATGTTTTTTTGTTTTTTTAATATGCTTATCTTGTTACCAAATTTTTCCTTAATTTCCTGAATTGTTTTTCTGATTTCTTTGAGTTGGTTTTCCATTTTCCCTGGGATTTCATTGAGCTTTCTTATAATCCCTATTCAGAATTCTTTATCTGTCATTTTAATGTTTTCATCTTGATTGGTATCAATTGCCAGAGAGCTGATGCGCGCCTTTGTGAGTGTACTTCTGCTCTGATTTTTCACACTTTCAGAGTTCTAGCACTGATTTCTTCTCATCTGGAGTAGATATCACTTCTTGGTTTTCGATTTTCTTTTGTTTAGATGGAACTTCCCCCTACCCCACTTTTAAGGGTGTGTCTGTAGCACATGTTGGGTAAGAACATTTGGTTTTGCTTGTGGTTGCTTTGATTGGGGTCTAGGTTCTGAATAGACACTTTGGTTATAGACATCCTTAGTGTGGTGATTTTCTCAGTTACTAGTTATCTGCAAGTTGTAGCTGCAGTGAGCTATGTGTGTGGGCAGATTCCTGGTCTCTTGTTGATGAAGGAAGATGGATTTCTTTGAAATTCTTTCTCTTTCCTCAACTTTGTGGTCTTCTTAACAGTGTGAATTATATTGGCATGCCCAGTTTAATCTCTAAGACAGAAGGTGATGCTTGTGGGTAAGAATCAACCACACCCTGTATGACGGAGTCAGTAAATGTTGTAAAGGGATGTTCGAATTGACCTCCCTGCCAGTAGGTGGTACTTGCCAGAAAGAACCAGCTGTGCTGTTGTTTTGGGGACCTGTGACCAGCTCTAGCCACTCAAGAGAAGCATGTGAATGTCCCAGTCGATGGACAGGGCCTTGGAACTTACAGATGAGTCCTTATTCTCCACCATAGCAGAGGTGGATGGGGCAGTGAGGCTGAGTCGGGCTGGGTCAAGTGAGCCTCCCCTCAGGCTCCATAAAAGCTGATAAGTTAGCTGTCTCAGTGGGAGTCAAAGGTCCCTCCCAGGCTGCTGGGAATAGCCATCAGGGAGGAGCTGAAGTGCCCCACCAAGCCAGAAAGTCTGCTTGTGGCAGCTGGGCCATCTGAGATTCAGTCTGGCTTTCAGCAGTGGATTTCACTCTTCTTCACACTCCCTTGCCCTGTCCTTTTCCTTTGGCAACTGCCAGGAAGCAGGAGCCCAAATTGGCCAAGCTCCCCAGCAATGGCACTGAGGGCTGGGAGCTTCTGTGTCCAGAATCTGGCCCTGGACTGAGAGTGTGGCCTTCCTGTGGGAAGAGGGGGTGCTCCATGAGTGTGCTGAGACTCAGATCCATACTGTACTCTCCTCTCAGTTCTGCCTAGGCAGGCTCTCTCACCTCCCAAGATTAGTTCACAAATCTCCCCTCCATGCCCCCAAGCAACATGATCAAGTCCTGGGGGTATGGGATCTGGCTTTCAGACCTCTCTCTTTATCCCCAAAGATAAATCCCTGACTGTGCCATGGAGAAGCATGCTGGTCCCAAGTTGCCTATGGGATGCTCAAGCAGGTTTAATGTCCCTCTACTTGAGGGTGTGTCCTGCTCTGATGGAGCAACCAGACAAGCAAGACTAGGGAGGACCAGTAAGCAGAGAGCTCACAATCCAAGTACCCTTTGGTCCACTGCAGGTTTTTAAGAGGAAAGTTTTGAGTCCTACTCTCTGTGGAAGCCTCAGTCTGACAAACTCATCAACAGAGGGCAAACAGCTGCTTCTGAGAGCCCAATCATCTCTCTTGGCAGCTGTGGGTGGGGCAGGTCAGGGAAAGAAAAGAGTCTGAGCAGAGAACAGCTAGCACTCTGATCATCTGTGTCCCTCTCTCTGGAAGGTAGCCCACCCAGAATGTCCAAGCTCTAGAGTCAGGGAGATCCCCCAGAACTCACTGGCCCCCGTGGCTTCCACAGTCTGGGCCAGGGTTGGGAAATGTTTGTGTGGGAACAAGTGAGGCAAAAACTGAAGGGTTGAAGCTCCCTGGGGAGGACAAAGGTGCACAGTGGGTAGAGAAGCAATATGACACGTGCCATCTGGGCTCAGGTCTGTGGCGACAGGAGGTGACCCCAAGGGTCCTGTTAGCCTAGTGCTTTTTCCTCAAGAAGGTCCCAGTTCATTGTCAGCAGCTGTTATTAGGCTTGTGCTGGTAGAAAGGGTCTCCAGCAGCTTGGGTGCCTGCTGATTGCCAGAGATGTGAGGGAGGGAGGAACAAACCCATCCCTCAACCTTCTCACTGTACTCCAAGTCTCTTGCAGGTTAATCTCTGCTGATATCTTGTTCCTTCTTCTGCTCCACAACTTCTTCCCAGGGAATCTCTGGTATGTTCTGGCACTTTTCCCTCAGAATTACACCCCATCTGTGTTTTTTATTTCTTTTTTCTTCTAAAACTTTTCCTTCTTTCTAAGATGATCTGGCAGCTGATGTCTCTGGTCAGCCTTTTTGTCTCTCCTTCGAAGGTGCTAAGTGTGTTAGAAAAGAAGAGGCACAGCAGGATAAGGGAGATGGCATTAGGGTGGAAGGATTTAAGATTTCTAAGATGTCAAGGAGAGCTTTTCTGACCCTTTAAAACACCTGCTAAGGAGACAGTTGTCTCTAGCAAGTTGAGGTTTCTATCTCAGGAGAGCAAGGTTAGACATTCTTCAGAGATTTTTGACTAGGAGACAGGATTTGATTTGTGCCTGGTGTGACACCATGAGCTGTAACTGGGATTCTGAGCCACACAACACGCTCATCTCATTCTTCCTTCTGATGTTGGAAAAATCTATTTAGATTTAGAATAACAAGAAATGGAGACCTAAGAAAAAGTAAAAATAAACATTGAAAGAATTCAGAATTTTAGTAACATAAGAAGCAAAAGTTCAAAATCTATACAGCTGTACAAACTAGTATAGGTGAACCAATTTCCCAATCTTTCAAAACATAAAGACTGATAAGATAAAAAATAGAGGTATATGCATTTTAATTAGAACCGTGATGGTAACATTTATAAGGATTAAAACCACAATAAAATGAAGAAGATAACTTCTGGGGATTGGAACTTGGAAGATGGGTATAAGAAGTATTTACCATCATCTAATTATTTTATTATGTGTTTTGTACTTTTATCATGGTCTTTATGTCAATGGTATCCCTGAGATTATATGGAGCTATTTTTTTCCTAATGAATTCAGTCATACAACCAATCTTTTTTGAGTTACTATGTGCAAGATACTATTCCAGTCACCAGAGATATATGTAGTAGGGAGCAAAACAGACAACCTCTCTCATGAGATTTAATTCTCAAAGAAGACCTGAGATTTCCATAGGCATATGTCAACTAACACACATATATTTTTCCAGGAGTAATGGAAAGATACTATTTTCATTCTATATCAAGAAAGCTGAATTAACTGACATTAAAAGAAGAGACACAATTCACTATGGGCTTCCTAGTGGAGTCTTGAGATGGCAATGTCCTAAGAATCAGTACTTTAAAAATCCCTCATAATAGATCAAGAGGATTATTAGATCAAGGATCCAAATTGTAAAAATCACAGCTCACAGATGAAGTTAAAATGACCAAATCTTCAATTATTATCTCCCAGAAAAATAAAACGTGGAGCTTAAAAGATATTTAAGAGACTACTGCATTGATTTTACAACTGTAGAAAGTGAGACTTTGAGAAATTAAACGAATGGTCCAATTGGTTAATATAAGACTTAGTTAAAAATCCACTGCATTTCCTCAAATTTACTCTGTTTCCACCCTGCCAGGGATGTAAAGTAAAACCTCTATTTAAAGTATTGGAGTGCCACTGTTGATTATATTCATTGTAAATGTGCTCAACAAACGACTAAGCAGAAGGTAAAGTCGATAAGTACAGTGAAATAAATGACTTGGAGTCAGGGTCTTAAGGATCTATTCTTGGCTTCTTCACCAACATGTTTGAAGATCATCGGCAAGTCACTTAACCTCCTCGTACTTCAGTAAATGTGAGGACAACAGCAAATTCTCTGACATATTCTGAGATTCTATGACTAATGGTGCAAACTAATTCAGAATGAGTCAATATTCATGTGCATCCACTACAGATAATAGGCATTATTAAAGAGATCCACACAAAATCATAAATACACTTCTTATACTAACAATTTGAAATGTTTCTTATTACATGTAAAAATCTATAGGCTTTATCTTTCTTGTAAAGTGTATCCAGAGACAGGCAAGGCTATTCCCTAGTCATTTTCAACAAAGATGCACAGAAGAAAAATTTTTTCTTAGTGGGCAAATACGTAGAGCCCCTGTGGACATCTCCATCCAAATAAAAATGTCTCTTTCTCTACCCTGTTCAATGTTCTTGGTGAATAGAAGAAGTTGACAATTTTACAATTTTATGGTAATTATTTAGAACTTTTGGAAGGAAAACTTGTTTTACCTCAGTGGTTGAATTAATTCATCAGTTATGTTCCCTAGGGTATGTTCAACTCTATACAACCATCATCATCATGAACATCACTAGAAACCACCCTCAAACAGTGAGATATGAGAGTCATTGGATTAAAGTGGAGTAAAGTTGGTGAATAGAGAATTCCGGACAGAGTCTGTATTCTTCTCTAAGATCCCTTTGGAGTACACAACCTCAATAATGTAATCTTTGTCAATTTTTCCTTTTTCCCATTTCATTCTACCTACTACCTTAGTTCTGCCTCCAGGAAACATTTCTAAATAAACTGTATGCAGCCACATTTTGGTCTCATCCTTAGCTTCTTGAAGAAGCTAAATTAAGCATCTATATGCTTCTGTATTAACCTGCATCCCTCTCACCTGGTTAAGGGATTCACTCAGGCTATTTCCTACTCCTCTCTTTTATTTAGCTACATTTTTTCTTTTGTGGATTTGTCCAATTATCATATAAACATTCACTAATATAATCTGTCATAGAAAATAAATTTTCTTTTGATATATTCCCCTTTCTAATTTTTATCTTTTTTTCCTATCCTTCTTCTCTACAAAACTTCTAAAAAGACTTATCTTTGCTCCATATTACCACTGCATCTTTTTTCTTTTAAACTCATTCTACACAGAGATTTCTACCCACGACTTCATTAAAACTTCATTCTAAGACCAATGAGCTACACATTGCCAAATACAATGGTCAATAATTATTCACCATGTTACAGCACTAGCATTTAATAGAATTCATTACTCCTTAAAATATTTGCTTCACTTGACATCTGGGACAACATGAATCCCTGTTTTTTTAAAGTATACAGTATTTCACAAGCCCTGGGACAAAATAGATTTTATATTCATTTTTTTTGTCTTGACCCTGGCACAAATTTTAAAAAATTGGCTACATAGTATTCAGGATTGGTAACTTCATGTGTAGCATTATAGACACAAATGGACAGATAACCTAAGAAGGAAGAATAAAATTAACAAAGAAAATTAAAACCACATCTTTCTTCCCTGGAGAAGTGAATGCTATAGAACATTTGTGAAACACCCAACATCATATCTTGAAGCCCTGATACATTTAAAACATATCAATTAAAAAAAAAAGAGGAAAGCAGACATAATGGTTTAATGGCTTGAGGATATTGAAAATCCTGTGCTAGCACTGCTATTTCCACATGAGCCAAAATGCTCTACTGCTCCATTGCAATTTCACTATTTGTTCTTTGTCATTTCCATTTCCCTAGTATCTTCTAAACATCCCTCATTTGAAATCCCCTTTTCAAATCTTGATTTAACTATGACAATTTCAGGCTACAATCGATTTCTTGTACTAAAAAGTTTATTCCAATGGTTTTCTAGTACAGAAATGTGCCCTTGATCATGAAAGTCACAGACCAAACAAAGTTCTTGGTTTTGTGAGAAGATAAAGTACCCTTTATAAAGCCAACAATAGAGGTTTAGAATGTCCCTAGAAAAATTCACATGAAAATTAAATTTAATTATTGTCCTATTTCTGAACTTAATTTTTGACAGATAATTTAAAATTTCAAAAGAAACAATTTTAAACATTGGGACTGGGACTTACCTACCCAAATAGTTAAAGTTTAATATTTTCTTCAAGCCTGTCTATTCTTCAAACTAATGTCAGAGCTGAGAATCAGGTCACAAAAGATAGTTAAAAATCAATTGAACAACCCATTATATATAAACAACAGAAATATTGATATTATGCTTCCCTCTCATTATCGATTGAATGAGGCAAACATAGCCCAGGTGACATTCAGCATGTCAGATATTTACCAATAGCTTTCCAATAAATATTCAGCTGCACTGAGCAAAATTGAAAACATTTTCACAGAAAACATAGATAATTATAGAAAAATAAATCTTTCCATTTTAATCACCTTAAACTTTCTCATTTCTATTTGAGTACAAATATTACTCATTATTTCCAAAATTAAAATTTCAAAACCTACTATAGTGATAAAATATTTTCTTCATTCAAATTAAGATCATCAATTAATAATTCCTTTCACTCTAACAAACATATCTGAATAGACTTAAATTTTTCTCTGATTTATTGATTAAAGTTCCTATCTTAACTATCTTGATCATGTCTATTTAAGAGGTATCAAAATAAAAGTTATGTAAATTCTAACCCACAATCTCTAAGAGTATAACTATATCCAATAGCTATTTAATTCTAACTTTAATAAAATTTCACCAAACCATGACAGTTTTGTACTCTTAAGGTTAAAGTTTGACCAAGCCTGAATTTAAAAAAATTTCATAGATTTCTGAAAAATATTTTCAACTAAGCAAATTTATCTTCTCCTATTCAAATGGTATCCAGTTCCCAATACCCCCTCTTCTCCAAAAATACGTCAGAAAACAGTGAGCTTTAAGCTAGCAAATTTTGTCTATTTCAGCAGCTTACTAAGAATCCAGCTCACCTTCTCCTTGGTGGCTAAAAGATTTATAACTGGTCACTTCTCTAGAAATTGTGTGTGTGTGTTGGGGGTGAGGGCTAGCATGCACATGATATAATAAATTTCATATCATTTTGGAAATGCCTACACAATATTGCATACACTATTTTTCTTCAAGGGTTGCATAATTAATAAGTTTTATTCAATGAATAATATTTATTGAATGTTTGTAATGTAACTTAGATTTACATGCCTTAGTTCATCTAAATAGAGTTTATTTTTTCCAGTTAAACAATCAAAATTGTTAATCGAAGAATACAAATATGTATGAGTAAGTACATAGCTTTTAAAGTCCCAGGACTTTGTTTTTCTGAAATCAATGTGAACATTTCAGGGGAGTGTTCTGTTCTAGACACAAATTTTCCACACAATAAATTTAATTCCTTCTCAGAAAGGAAAAAGATGAAAATATGAAAAACCACTAAATACCCGTGCTATAGTATTCTTCTTAACATTTTAGATTTTTTTGCCAACCCCCAGTCACTCTCATACTTATTTTCTGGGCACAGAATGTGACTTTTTCAATTTAATTTGCCTGAAAATCTTAAATAAGTTCTAAAGATGCATTATGTGTTCTCTTTTCATTGTTTCATGTCAGTATTTCCATCCTGATTGGGGAGTAGTTCTCAGTGGCAGCTTCCAATGTAAGCCCCTTCTGCCGATGGGCTAAAACCCTGTAGCAATTCACCGTAGATTATTTTCTACAGTAAGACGGTGATTTGTTACATCTCAGTAGGTCTCTTAATTCTTCCTTAAAAAATCCTCAGCACATTCAGAGAACTACAGCTGCAGTGGCTATTCCTTACTCTCTTCAGCCAACAGGAAGCAAACATCTATGCTGCATGCCCACTGAGTGTCAGGCCCACACTCTTACTCTCTTTGGGTTGGTCCTCTGCTGTACTTTCTCTTGGAACCTTCCAATTGCTAATGGTAATTTTTTAGATACAAGCAAGTAGTTTCTCCCATTGTCAACTGTCCACCCCCAGGATACTCAGAGATACCTATCACCGTCTCAAAGATCTGCTTTTATGCTGATCGCTCACACTACTTAATGCCCTAGATGTGCTCTTCTTGAGCAAAACATTTCCACCCTCCAAGGACAATCTACCAGGGCCAAGCCACCTACATAATTTATTCTTTGCAACAATTCTTTGAAGTAAATACCACTACTATCCCTATTATACAGATGAGAAAACACAGCATAGAGAGTTTTAAATCCTTCTAGCTGAGAGCAGATTCATACTGAACAATTAATCTGGTGTATTCTTAACACGTGTCCTGTGTGAAGAACCATTCCAAACCATTTGTCTCATTTGTTTCAACATGAACAATAGGATAGTCCACTAGCATAGGCTTAATCAGTAGGTAAACTTTCAAGAAATGCAGTTTTATTCAGTTGCTAGGAATACTGTACAGCAAGAGGAAGGGGTTTCTGTTAAACTCATAAAAGAAAAAAAGTTACTTTTATGTTTTCCTAGTTTCTTACATGTCTTTTTATCATGATAAGATTAACAAGTTTTATAATCCAAATAATATTGATCATAAACTCATGTCTCTGATCCTTCTTGCCTCAAGATCACTGAAGATAAGTTCTACAAAACGAAGATTTCAACTCAGCATGTTCTAGCTAACAGAACCCTCACCAGCTGTTTCTTATGTAAGTGCTTTGATGTCCATGGTAGATTTCAGAGACTCACGGGTCAGATATCTTTTCTATTTTCTTTATTTCTCATAGCTCCTAGTATAGCACCTATGTACATAAACTCTTAATAAATACTTATTGTGTATGAACAAAAATATCAAGGTATGGCAACGAAGAATGTTAAGGGAAAACAAAAAACACTTATGACATCATTACTTCTGCCCTTTATCATACTTCCAGTTATTACCCACAACTACCAGAGGCTGCATCTTTGGTTTTGGAAGTGCTAATGGTCAGTCTTGGGTAGGAAAAGTATATTGCCATCCATCAGCTAGTTTCAATCTCGCAATAGCATAGCCCTTGTTGAAATTTAAAAAAAAATAAAATTAAGTGGACTGCACCATCATAATTTTGGCTAGCATTACTTAGTAAAAAATGCAGAAATCTGTGTTATATTTAAGAAAAATTTACAGCCCCCTCCAAAAAAAAAAAGAAATAAGTTTTTAAAACCTTCTCATAGTTAAAGAAGTTTCACAAATATCATTATTGTACTAATGGTACATATTACACCCTTCTATTGTTGCTAATTGATTTAACAATATCTTTAGACATTGATATATCTAATCTTTTACTTTAAAATGTCTATTTCATAATCCAAGAGAGAATAATAAGTCTTTAACCTAACCAATTTCTATAGAACTGATTAAAATGTACAACCAAAGAAATGTGTGCTAGAATTAAATCTGTGTTACTTTGATTTAAAATGTGTGTTCTTCACCATCTTCACTTACAAAAGGATTATGACGTTATAACTTATTAGCCAGTGAAAAATATCTCCCAAACAAAATCATAATAAATTGAAGCAAAATATGTCTACTAAGTAAGCCATAACATATATGTAAGTGACAATGCACCATATTAATTAAGTTTGGTTATGTCTCCCATATGTATGTGTATATCAATAATAGTAAATGTAATAATTAAAAATTACATATAAATTAGTTTGCTAGGGTTGCCATAACGGAATAACACAAACTGAGTGATTTAAGCAACAGAAATTTATTTTCTTATGGTTCTGGTGGCTAAAAGTTCAAGATCAAGCTGGTGACAGGTTTGGTTTCTTCTGAGGCCTCTCTTCTTGGCTTGCAGATAACTGTTTTCTCACAGTATTCTCACATGGTCTTTCCTCTGCATCCTCTCTTTTTATAAAGACAATAGTCTGATTGAATTAGGGCCCACCTTAATGCCTTTATTTTAACTTACCTCTGTAAAGGTCCTATCTCCAAATACAGGCACGTTCTGAAGTATGAGGGTTAGCACTTTAACATATGAATTTTCGGGGACACAGTTCAACTCATAATGATATACATTAAATATGCACATTATACATTTGTATATTTTATTGCTATTCTAGGAAAAATGCTATTTCCTAGTTTTAAAAATTTTCGTTCTTATTTCTCAACAATACATACACACACACACAAATCACTTTAACTTTTGAGTCATTCTGTACTCTGTTTTACATTGTATATTACAGAGAATTATGTACTAAACTAAAATATAAACCTTTACATTTTGGTGGCGTATAATTTCTCTTTGAAGGAATAGGTGACTTATCATTTACAATCACTTCATGCCATCAACTACAAAATCATTCCTCACTTAGGGATTGTGTACAAGGCTCCTTCGATAGTGATTAAGCAAAATACTTTCTTTCTATAAAAATCCAAATCATCTTACATCAATGTAGCTTGAAGAAGGGAGACGTTGTCAATTTTATGGGCTACAACAGATTCTATTTTCTGATTCAATTGATGGAATGCAAATCAAATGACATAGCTCTAGTCTGGAGTATGTGGACATATACAGTTTCAGAGCTCATGAAACACATTCACATGTACATAGGGGGGTAAGTTTCATATAAAATGATCACAAAATTTCAGTGGCATACAATAAGCATTCAATTAGCTCACTGTTGGGGGCAAACACATCTTGATTGCTTTCAGCTGGTGATGGCTTTGATCTTTGTTATAGACCTCCCTGGGCATAGTTACTCTCCAGCTGCGATTTGGTGTCAGGTCAGTTCTGTGTATTTATTCTTGGGTCAAGACTAAAGAAACAGTAGCTTACAAGGGATATTCTTCTGATGGTAATGGCAGAGATACAAGGATGCAAGTAGACATGCACATTGCCCCTTAAGGCGTAGGCTCTAAACTGACACTTGTTATCCTGTTTTATCCTATTGGACAAAATAAATCCCATGTCTGAACCTAAAGTCAAGTTGCAGGAAATATACTCTCTCCCTTTTTTGGAAGGAAATATTAAATACAAAGTCACATGGCAAACAATATGAGAAGGAAAAGTGAAAAGTTTAGGCCAATTATTCAAATTCTGACCCATAGAGAAGTGATGTATAATGAGAAATTTTTTAAACACCACTATAGAAATGGAAATTCAGAATTAATAGACTTAACTGAATTAAAAAGTTTAAATTGACACCAAAAGTTACAATAGAAGTAATATCATATAATGGATCCTCAGGCTACACTTTATACAATGAACTTGTGAAAAGACACTTGCTTATTAATCTGATGCTAGAGTTTTGTGTGAATAGACACATTACTTTCATCACTACTAAAGAGAAGCTATCAAATATGTGGAAATCCTAAGACTAAGTCAAGTAAATATTGATAACATGTCTAAATTTAATAAAGTTAATAAATTTCTACAAAAAACATATTCATAGTCTCCCTCCCATTGTCCAAATATTTAAGATATTTTTAATATGAAATGAATGCCTTATCCTCATTTACTTGCAGAAAGAAATGTTCAAAAATGTAAGCTCCCCCAACAGAATAAGAGAAAATATTTGGAAACTACCCATCTGGCAACTGGAATACATAAGGAGCTCCAACAATGCAATAAGAAAAATCAAATAATCCAATTAAAAATGAGCAAAGGATCTGAATAGACATTTCTCAAAAGAAGACATACAAATAATGGTCACTAGGTATATGAAAAAATGATTAACATCATTAGTTATCAGAGAAATACAAATCAAAACTACAATGAGATATCACCTCACCCCAATTAAAATGGCTTTTATCAAAAAGGCAGGCAATAAACAAATGCTGTGGAGAAAGGGAACTCTCGTACACTGCTGGTGGGAGTGTAAAATAGTGCAACCACTATGGAGAACAGTATGGAGGTTCCTCAAAACTCTAAAGATAGAACTACCATATAACCAGCAATCCCACTGCTAGATATATATATATATATATCCAAAGGAAGGAAATTCAGTATATGGAAGAGATACCTTCATTCCTATGTTTATTGTCACACTATTCACAGTAGCCAAGATTTGGAATCAACCTAAGTGTTCATCAATGGATGAACCAATAAGGAAATTGTAGTACATACACACAATGGGCTATTATATAGCCATAAAAAAGAATGAAATCCTGCCATTTGCAACAACATGGATGAAACCAGAGAACATTATGTCAAGTGAAATAAGCCAAACACAAAAAGACAAATCTCACATGTTCTCATTCATATGTGGAAGCTAAATATTAAAAACAATTGATCTCATGGAGATAGAGAGTAGAGATGGTTACCAGAGGCTGAGAAGGATAGCGCAGAGGGAGGGATAAAGTGGCGTTGGTTAATGGGTATAAAAATAGTTAAACAGGCAGATAGAATGAACAATATTTGAAAGCACAACAAAGTGACTGTAATCAACAATAAGCTAGGGTATACTTTAAAATAACTAAAATAGTGAAATTGAAATATTCCTAAAACAAAGAAATGATAAATTCCTGGGATAGTAGATACCCCAATTACCCTGATTTGATTAATTCACATCGTATGCTTTTATCAAAACATCACACATACCCTGTAAAGGTATATAATTATTATGTACCTGTAATAATTTAAAAGAAAAGTAAAAGCTATTAGGAAACCATAAAAAAAAAATATAGGCTCCTTCAACATGGCTCAAACACAGTATCCACTTCTTGAAACTGTACCGTGGTTAAGACCTGAACATTTACCAGATAGCCTAGTATATCTATGACCTCACATGTCATGGTAGCTGAGATTGAATTTTTTACAATCCATTGAAATTTTTTTGTCAAGGTATTTTGAAAATTTAATAATAATAATAATAATAAAGGAAAATATATGGTTCTCTATTTGAATTGATTATTTTAAATAGATCATGAATTGTGGTACAAGTAATTCATTGGAAATGTAAACACAGAGTTTAAAAATACCTGTTTATCATATTCACTTGTTCTTCCTTTCTAGCATTAGCATAATGTACTTTATATTGCTTTCTTGACTATTGCATTTGAATCCGAGCTAAAAATTTTAATTGAAGTACCTCTTATTGCCTGCAAAAAATAAATATCTCTTATTTTCTTGAAAACTGCAATAGTTCATAGTCTCATAAGCCCACCTTTCTTCAAATCTTTGAAAGAAAAAAAAATAAACTCAAAGATTTGCAAGTTTTGTTGTCAAAATTGTTACTCAAATTCCCAAGCATCCAGAGAACTTGACAAGTGGCTGCATCCTGGGATCCTCGAAATTCATAAAAATCAGGAGTTTTCTTTGAGATTATTTAAACATGGAAATATGGAAAGTCATGTTAGACATGAACAAAGAATTTGTATAAAATTTTTCAAGGGTTTGCTTTTTTTTTTTTTTTCCTTTTATCTAGGACTAAATTATACATGTAAAGTCCAGGAGTGAAAAAAAAAATTCAGAATTACAGGCTCAATAAAAATCCTTCAGGGACTACCTCAATACTTTATTATTATTTTTTTTTTCTCCCTAGGGCTCTTTCTTCAGTCGAGGGTGAGAAGTGACACATTAACTCTTTTACTCATCACATATTGTCTGCCAACCACTCAGCTGGACACCAGTGATTTAAGAAAATAAAGACATAATTTTTGCCTTCCCAGTATACTGTTGCTTATAGGGAAATAAATAGGAAATTACATTTTGACACGGTAAATACTTTGGTAGTTCTAAAAGCAGGGTTTTGTTGAGGGAGTGACACATTGCGCACAGAGGAAATCTTCCTAGAGTACGTGTCCTTATGACATTTGTCTTTGAATAAGGAGCTTTAGCAATGATTTTTAGGATGCAAGGGATTCTGACTTTCCCTTTACTCTCTCATCATATTCTTTTGCCTGTGATATCACCTTAAGAAAATCACAGAGTAGGCCCCTAGGATTTTAGAGCAACTCCATACCCACCATTAAAATAAACTTTTCTCCTCTTTGAAATTATCCACCAGATTGTTAGTGGGTCCTGGGTAGGAGCTGAATGCCTCTCAATGGGACACCAAGTCACCATGAGACCTCAGCTACTTATCATGAGTCAGGTGTTAACTGATTTTCAAAATTATAAGCTAAGCAGCATTCCATCATCAGTTCAAAGTGAGATTAAACTTGAGCAAAATCTGAAGTCAAAAGAAACTTGGATAAAGCATATATTAGGATTTAAGGAAAGACTTACAAAGAAAGAGACCAAGTTCATAGGAAAGGATATTATGGAAATAATCCCAAAAAATTTTTACTTCTTCAAGGATAACCTGGTTATAGTCACTGTTGGTTACCCAAAGTGTCCACGATGAATATCAATGCTGAGACTCTGATATGTCACCATAACCTGGAAATTCTTGTAGCCATCTAATTGTTGACTGATTAAAATAGTCCCATCCCACCACAAAGGAGGCAGTTCTTCAAAAGAATGATTTGAATTAGTCTTTCCTGAGTAAAATGAAGAAAATAATGTCCCACCTCTCAGACTCATTCAAATTCCAAAGAGAACTATTTACCAGTTCATCCTTACTCCTCATTCATTCACCCTCCCAAGCAATCCTTTATTGCCCCTCAACAGAATTCCTCTTTTCCCCCTTCCCATAACTCATTTTACCGGAAAAGGAATATAAGCTTCTAAACTCTGTTTGGAGACTTGAGTCTTCATGCTGAGGGTTCCCATGTGTACACAATAAATAAATTTGTATTTTTTCCTCATATTAATCAACTTGCCTCATGGCAGTGATTTTTCAGTGAACCGTAAGGGGGCAAGAGCTTGCCCCCTACGATCCTCATTTCAAACATTAGCTTTCCAGCTGCCACCAATGTTATTGGTCCATGGACCACACTTTGAGTAGCAAGGCTTTAAAGGCTACTTGCTTACAGGATCATTTATAAACAAGCAAAAACAACAACAAAAATTTTTTAAAGCAACTTACGTATAGAAGCAGAGTCTAGTTTTTTTTAAAGTCATTTTGATTTCGTTCCTTTTTAAGGTTTCAAAACATATTTCAATTTATTTTTTTCTATCCAAGAAGTTTAATATAAACTTTGTTCCAGATATTTTTGTAATGATCCATTAGACTATATGAAGATAAGAAAGATAACAAAGCTGATAGAAATCTTTATAAACAGGCATAAGATTTATTAAATTTTTATGTGATTTATAATTATAAATAAATATAAATTGTGTATATGTGTGTGCATGTATTGTAATAACATTTGAACTAGCTGAAAATAACTCATCAAAAGGATACCACACACTTTTAAATCACAGATGAACTATATGCTGTAAGGGTAAATATAAATTGAAATACAAAAAAATTTAATTTTTCCCTGGTGCAAAAAGGAAAAGAGTTTCCTGCCCCTCCATACCTATATTTAGACATTTGCTTTAAAAACTTGTGACTGGTTTCTCTGCTCCTTTGAAATGTATTTAAATGTTTTTAAAGACTAAATAAGGTGCTTTTTTTTTTTTCAAGTAGGAATATTTCCTCAGGGCATTGGAAACCATCTCTTTGAAATGTAATCAATTAAGGGCAACAGGTCCCTGTCTCCCGTTTCCTGGGGAGATAGAGCCCTAAGTTTAGCTAGTGCCTGACTCCAAGTTGCAAACCTACCTCTTAACATAAAGATATGAGATTTTATTTTTGATAAAGGCAATTACCAAACCCAAGTTGCTACTCTAATTATAATAAGTGAATTTAGGATGACCTATGTGTGACAAATGGTGATGTCAAGTCTTCTTACTTGAGGACTAGTTACTGTTTATTTTGAGAACATGTGTATAATAGGTTGTATTTGCTTGGCTATATATGAGAGGTAAGATTTCTAACCGTTCTTGCCATCCCTTCTAACAGATTGTGATGAGCATCACATTGTGCTTTAATGCTTTTTCAATACTAAAACTGTATTCCTTCTCTTCTACCTTTGTGGAAAGGATTGCTGGGGTGAGAGAAGTTTTTCTTTTCAATATTATTTTTCCAAGAATACCTGCAGGAGTTAATGCAAGGCAAGGAGGGCTTGTATCACTCTCTGAGACTTCTTCCCAAACTCCAGTGTTAAACTCCATGAGGAAAGATTTGAATAGTACTATTATTCTACTTTTCTGTACAAAAAAAAAAAAAAAACTTAATGAACTGGTGCAAACACAGGCCAAAGGTCTGCTTTGTCTGGTTTTTATCTGAAAGCCCAAAGCTAAAATCATGAATATTTGTACTCCAGTGATAGAAAAATGTCAAAGGTCAATTTTAAATACACTGCCAACAATGAAAAGATATGGAAGTCCACAAGAGAGCATTTTGCTAAAGCAAAAGTCAGCAGACTTAAATTTCTTGACATGGGATTTTCTTAGATAGTGTAGGGTGGGAAAACATCCAAAGAATGATTTCAAGAAGACTTTCTTAATTTGTTGAAGACAAAGATCAGAGTAACAGGGATTTTTTAGGTCCTTTGAAATTCTCTTCCAACCACCTCTGGAATTAGACTATTCCAAAATCATCATTTTGAATGAAACTGGTAGGAGAAAGAATAGAAGGAAGAACAGAATGACTTGCTAGAGTAATAAAAATAATAGAAATAAATAATATATAAAATAGTAGTTATCAAAGAAAAGGAGATACATAGAAGTAAAGCAATATACGAACTTCAAATGTTTACATAAAAAGGAATATGAGGTTGATCTAGCCACAGAAATTAGAAGAAAAGCAGGCTGTGCTTGTGCCAGGAAGCCCCTGCCTTAAAGTATCTATTAATTATATCAGTAAGAATTCTATAGAAAAGTTTCATTTTCAAAAGAATTATTCATACTGTGGGGCGTATCTATGGGCTTTTCTTTCTACCTACCTCTCCTTCATATCGTATCTGCTCAAGTGCTAGAGTATCACCTTCTCTCTGGCCCATGCTTGTCTCGTTGCTACTACTGCATATACCACACTACATTTGTTGTAAAATTATGAGATTTTATTTTTAAAATCATTTTTCAGTTTACAGAAAAATTGAGCAGACGGTAGAGAGTTCTCACATATCCCCTCTCTCCCTGCACACAGTTTCCCCTGTCAATAATAATATCTTGGTTTATATGCCAAGATGCCATTTTTTTGCCTATTAGATTTTTCCTGTTTATTAATTCTTTGGTGCAAAGATTATTACTTAGCACTATGCAAAGATACTCAAAAAAGGTTGATTTTAAAAACTAAATTAAATAGAATGTAAATTGGATAGTAAAATTGTATACAACTTATTTTTATTTTTTTAAATATCTGGGACCCTTTTAGGAATGTGATGAAAACCATTTATGAAATGTGCATATATCCAACTTAACTCTAAAAATGAGAAGCACAAACTGCTATGTTTTCAGTGAGTGATAAACATGATACATACCATGTCACTTTTATGGATTTCTTAATAAATTATTATAAAACTAATTATTTATTGTTTCAGTATTAAATATAAAATATATAAATTATAACAGTTACTTCTCACTAGTCTGAGAAATTTGAATATTTCTAAGTATTTAGTATATGTGAATATTTTCAGTTTTATTAGTGAAGAAATTCCTGAAAATGTCCTTCCCTCTGTCCTAAGTTTTTGTTTGTTTCCTGGAGACCAAAGATTTGTGTTTTGTTTATCTGTGTATACTCTGGTATGTCCAGCATAATGCTCTTATCTGGTGGATCTCTGAGCATGGAGGTTAGGTAAGGTAAATTGAATTGCATTGCTGTAAACTTAAAGCTTCTTTCAGCACTGCTCATTGCTATAGAATCCTGAAGGCAGCTGGAGCTGAATGCCTCAGATAGCTATTTTTCATTACTATATACAAAATCACTGCTAGGTTGGCAGGAAGAAATGAACATGTCTTGACACAAAGAGTTAATGTGATTTGCCAAAGCTTACAAGACGCCCATCTAAGATTTTCGGCTCACTTCCAGAGCATTCTGTTTCTTAGCCTGCTGTTTTCCCTGTATGAGTAATTATGATTTTTAATTGAAGTGTACATCAGCTTTTACGTACTGGTTTGGCCACTGACATGTCAGGTGTGTGATAACTCCTCAAATGAACCTCATAAATTATGTTCCAAGATTAAATTTTAAAGACTTCTCTTGACTACCACCTTGTGGTTGATTTTTCGAAGTAACAAAATTCAGCCTTGAAGAAAAATACATACAGATTTCAACCGTGTTAATAAAAGGAATTAAAAGGCCAGTAACTTATATATAAATAATAAATAGTTTTGCAATGAGGTCAACATAAAAACTTTTAAAAATCATCTTTAATGAAACTCAGCATTTAAAATAAACTCTTTTGTTCCATCATTATTTCTACAGGTAGTTTGGAAAATTACACTTGGAGAAAAAACAGGAAAATATTACTTCAATCCACATAAAATATATGTGATATCATCAATTTAATTCAAAACCTTTCTATGTTTCATTGGTTACTTTCTTAAAACTTTAAAATTAGACTTAGTTGCTGAATAAATATCAATTTAATAAAAAATTGCATGTAAGAAAAGTTACAACATACTAGCAACTTTAAAAAGTGTCTTTATAATTAATTATATGATACACATTTTATTAAATATTTTATTTCCTGTTAAAATAGAAATTATTAGTTAATAAATAACATAATTTTATTAGAGTATTTGAAATATGTACATTTTTTTTTCTTTCTTATCTTGATGACCATGATTAGTAATCTGCTGTCTGGCAATATATCTGGTATGTGTCTAAAACTAAATTAATTACTTGTGTAAGAAAAGTCTGTGAGTTTCCTCAGATGAAATCAGATCATTCCATTAGGACTTATAATTGAAAGACCAAGATAATTGCTACATTCCAATAACAAAGAATGAAAGAGGAACACTGGTTAACCATAAGGCCTTCAATCATACTGATGAAAGGGGGTCGACAAATGATTGCTAATGCTTCAAATTCATAAACCAGGTAATCTATTTGAAGGTAAAGTTAGATAGTATTTGGTCACAATGTATTTGTGTATTTGGTCATATAAATATAGTTCATGGTATTATAATAATTAAGAACTCTACTTTTTAATGCATTAATTAATTTCCACAGACCACCTATGAAGATTGCCAAAATGAGAGTTCTTGGTATTATAGAACAATATTGGAAATCCTACCTCAAACCTAGTTTCACATTTGAAGAATGATTAAATTTAATGCAAGAATAAATAGGGTAGCATTCTGAGTTAGAAAGTCCATTAAACTTCATATTCTACAATGATCCCAAAAAAGGGAAACCTGGCACATCTGGGAACTTTTACACCTGGACCAAAGGCAGAGATGCTTTTATTTTTTATTGATTAAGAAAATAATCCTTGTTGAAATTCAGATTCTCAAGTGGAAATTATAATTGTTTTGTATTTCAGCTAGAGAACAAGCTATATACAATGTAGATCTCTCATTGCAAAAAACAAAATTAATTTGAAGTCAGAAATCCCTGAGAAGAAAAAGTAAAAAAGCCTCAAGTAATCTTACTCCCAGTCCAATTCTATTTCAGCAGTTCCCTGATGCCTACATCCTTATGAACAATGACAGAAATTAACCTTTATCATGAATTCTGAGTGTTATATTTTATACCTGCTACCATATAAGATAGCTTCTCATTATGTTATTTTTAAAATCATGTCATGGTGTGGTCTTTATTCTAAGAAAATAGTAGAAAGCTAATGCAAGAAGGTAAACCTTCATTTGAATTATGACTACTTTTTTTAATTTAATGTGTCATTCATTTAGGTCTAATTCAACTATCTCAAAGTTTGTGCTTTAATGATTTTAGGAAGCTTTTTCCATTATGTCTTTGAGGTGGTCCCATTTTCTTAATGGGAGAAATATATTTAACTTATCTGAGAGCCATGTTTGCTTTCCTTGTTTGCTGCCCTAGGATATGTGAGACTAGAAAC
The DNA here is from genome assembly GCA_963575035.1 of Avahi laniger. NCBI lineage: Eukaryota > Metazoa > Chordata > Mammalia > Primates > Indriidae > Avahi > Avahi laniger. The sequence goes on along the minus strand of CAUYSK010001210.1, from coordinate 6,687 downwards.
TCTGTCAAAAATAGTTTTAATTTACTTGCTAACATTCATGCTCTTGGTAGGAATAATTTTGATCAGTAGAGAAAGTGCTTTCTCATTGTCTTCTTTTACTGGCATATAATACATTGCATTTGTGTCTTTCTTTACTGAGCCTAGGAGTCTTTAGATTGATTATCCAATTAATCCTCCCAACATTGTTGTAAAGTAAGAATGGGGAGTAAATTCACATTCTACATGTAGGGAGATTAAATGACTTATACTATGTCACCAAGCCAGTAAAAAGCAGAGCTAAGAAAACTGCTTAAGGCTAGCCTTTATTGCAGTATTGGGTCATTATTTTTCATATTATAAGAACCTCTTCAAAGACAACCGGTATTAGGATTTGACAACTGAACAGGTTTCTTCATATTTAATTGTAACCATGTTCTCTAAAATGGCCTTTTGAAATAATAACTGGGAATATAAATGCATTTATATTGGTGGAACATATTGCATGGTGCTATAATGATACACAAAATAAAATCACTTATTTTTCTAGTTATAAAGCTGGTTAACATTCCTTAATAAGTGATAATACTAAGATTCATTAATAGGTAAATGTGGAATTCAATGCATCTTTTATTTTTCTTTTTCATTTATTATTAATACTCTAGTTTAAGTTGCCCCTTTATCACATGAGAATTATGCAGCTCAATATCACTTTTATTTGATTATTTTAATCATGAATTTTTAAAGAGATTTTGATATTCACGTAGAAACGATTCAAGGAGCAGAATCATTTTATTTCTATTATTTTTATTTTTAAATAAGATTAAATTTAACCTATAAAAAGACAGAAAAATAAAATATTTAAAATCTTACATGCTTCTCCATTCCCCAACTTTCCTTGCTGCATAAAAACTAAAAAAAAATGACTCGTCTGCATAATATGTTTGACTACTCATTTGACTGTAACCCAAAAGTCAAGATGTCAGAAATCTCAGAAGCACAGAGTTCCCTGTAGGGTTTCAAACCCAGGCCTGTAGTCTGAGGGAGACTAGAGATTTAGGGAAGCTTCAGTTGTGCACTTGAACTTTAAGAACTTTTAGAAGAAGATAGATTTGAATTCACTTGAGATTTTCTTTTTGTAAGTCAGTAGATATTAGATCTGAAGGGACCTTTTAAAATGTTTTTGAATTTCTCCTTTGCGTAAAACAACTTTAGGAATAAATGAAAATTGAAGGTCCAAGGTCACTTGAAATATGATCAGCCCTGTCCTACTCACTCTGGAGGGCTGATGCCACCTTATGGAACTCAAGGCTCACTACATCACACGTTGAGATGGCCACAAAAAACCTAAGTTCTGGGAGAACAGATTATAACTTAAATTTAGTCAATATAAAAGCATTTTACTGTATAAATAAAAGGCATAAAATTAAAAATCAAATTATATTACAATAATTTCATGCTCTTATTTCTTACATTGCATATTATTAATCAGATATGAGATTCATATTCCTTTGGTAATGTTAACAGAGTTGTTTATTAAAGCAAATATGCAGGCATATTGCAGACATTCAGAAAAGATTATTTAATTCCTATATTATTATCTTTCTTGTTCCTGCTCTTATTATTTTATTTTACCCTTAGTTTCTTCATTCCAATTATACGTGGACTGTTAAGTTACTCAAATGTGGCTAGAACTAGAAAAAACACATCTATTTAATTTTAAAATTATAGTAATTGCGCTAATATTGAGACTAAACAGAAAGACTCAAACAGGGGCCAATTCCCTAGTAAAGATCTCTTTGTGAGCTTTTTGAGGGGCATGAACTCAGAGTTAAGAAGCTTCTATTCATCATATTAAGGAATGAGTGAGGAGGAATTAGGAAGACACCTGCAGCTTTTAGTAAAAGGAGGAAAATGCTTTCAGAAGGAATGGAGTAATCGAGACGCGATGGTCCTCAGTGCGTAAATGGTAAGTGGGAAGCTTAATTCAGAGATGTGCTGGGACCCAATCCAGCATCCATGAACATTGGACACGGGGTCTAGAAAAAAGCTTACTTCCAAGTGAATTCAAAGAGAGTTTTAATTTTAACATAATGGAATGTAAAAAGCAGTATTTTGGACATGTGAGGTAGATTGAGAGCTCTAAAACCCGGAATTTTTTGTTGATCTAAACACTGTGTTATTTGACTCCCAGACCTGGTTTCTCAGTCTTTCTACCATCTGACTCAGAGCCATAGCTCAGATAGGTGCCATCAGTTGGTGGAATCGGCCTAGATTCCCAGCTACAGGCATTTGGATATGCTTGATAAAATTTATTGTCATCGCTGAACTATTTGTCAGCTGAAAGAATTTGATGACACTTCCTGATCACATTTCTCTGAATGGTCTTCCCGGTCCTAACCTGCTGAAGCATTCATCAGAAAATATTAAAAGGAAATAACTACAAGTTTGTCACATGATGGTCAAAGTTAAAATTCCCAGGAATAATTTCCTTGTAGCTACACCTTAATGTTGTTCTTCTGCTCTTTATTCTCATAGCTTTAAAAGGAGTCCAGCAGAAGATCAACATCATTCTTTTCACTCTAATTTCTTTTCCAGATGCAAGATAACCGGTTAACTACAAGTGTTACTCTATTCTTTGAGAATATCTATTCATTATTTCTACTTTTGTTTTTTTGAGTAACGGTGTCATTCTGAACAGCTCACCTAGCCAATGTGCTCACCATTTTCAATTCAGATGGTGAAGAGAACTTCAGCAGAAGATTCGCAGACAAAATTCCCATTACAAAGATGAGAATTGTGATTGTCAAGTGTGATCACAAAGGTAATCAGAAATCAACACAAAACTGTATAATTTGAGGATGTCTGTCTTAGCTTGCAGATCCTTCATGAAAACTTTGAAACCAGTCTCTTCAACAGACCCCAAATTATTCATTATTCTTGGCACTGCTTGTGTACACTGGGGTCAGTAGCAATGATATCTACAATGTTTACCCATTATCCAGCTTAGAACATATGTGTTTCCTTAATGGCTTCAAATAAAGGCATTATGAGCAATCTCCTTTAGAAAATTTATTTTTTGGATAAAAAGTGACTAATGTCAGACATAAGCTGAGTGATATTTGCTGGAATATAAAGTTTTCTGTCTCCTCCTTTTCATGGTCCATGTTCTGCCAAAGGTGTGTGGGTGGTGCTGGGTAGTTGCAGGGAAAATAAAATGGAAGAGGATGGACGAAAGACTGTAAAGTCCTCATGAGAGAAACTGATGGTTTAGACCAGAGGTTGGTAAAATTTTCTGTAAAGAGCCAGAGAGGAAAAATTTCAAGTTCTAAGGGCCATACGGTCTCTGTTGCAACTACTTAACTGTGTTGTCCTATGAAAAAACATCCATAGATAGACAATGTGCAAATGAATGAGCATAGCTGCTTTCCAATAAACCTTACCCAAACAGGCAGCAAACAAGATTTGGCATGGGGGTTATTCTTTGCCAACTCTTACATTAGATTAAAGTTTGATGTACTTATGTTACAAAAAAAAAAAAAAACAAGAATCAAACGTTCAAGATCCATTTCTGATGCTAGATATCTAATAGGGAAAACATTTTTTCTATTGATTGTGTTATTTTTTAAAAGATCGAATAAAAATCATTCACAAACTCATTCTAATTATTTTTTTTTGAAATGGCTGTTTTTATTTCATGTGAGTTATCAGATTTTGTCATGACTTCTGTAAGAAACCCCAATAGAGAGCAGGATACACAAAGCCATGAAGAATGCAGGACAGATGGGGTTAAAGCATTTTATTTCTGACTGGGTCCTGTCTGATTTACAGAAAAAAAAAATCTTTTATTTGTTTATACAAAGACATTATTTCAACAAGCAATCCTGACAAAATCCTCATTTTGGATCCCATTTCTTACTTTGTCTGATTCCAAGGTTCTCAAAGCTGACTGCTTTTCTGGGTTTATGCCTCTGTAATTCTCAATCATGGCATGTTTGGGTCAACATCTTTGTACAAATAGGAAAATATAATTGTTCAAAAACTTTCTGTAACCTAATGCGACCCTGTCCTATCCTCCACCAGAATCAGCCCAGGAGACCTCATTTATATTTTAGCCTGCCTCATAGAATGATGTGGCCTCTTTAAAGGGTAAAACCAGTCCTTTAAGTCAATCTTTAGCTGGAGTTTCACAAAACCAGAGCTACACATTTATTCATCCTATGTTCAAATATTGAAAACCACAGATAATGTCTTGAGACAAAGACCTCACCAATTCAATAAAATTTAATACATATTTGTTGGTTGCTTATCCTGTGTTAGGCCCTGAGCTGGGCAATGGGATTCAAACATAACCATTTACCTTAGGATGGAACCATTGCATGGGGGTACTGAGAATATTCACTAGTACTTGTGTTACTAGAGTGCATTTAATTTGAGCCTAGTTAGTTATACATGGTAGCATTCCTTCTAGACAGTCTTCACCAAGAAGTTACATTCTAGCTATTCCAGGGGAAAGAAGGTTAGTTAAGGTAGATGAACAAGATTAAGCAAAGGAATAAATGAGAATTTGGGAAGAAACAATAATCTCAGCATGTCAAGGTGTTGAAGAACATGACCTGAGATCAAGATGAAAATGCAGGTTGAAAGGGAATTACAAAATTTTTCATTCCTATTAAGGAATTTGGATTTGTTTTTTTTACCCTCATGGGGGGAAAAATCACCAGGCATTTTTATGAGAAGGAGTAACATAATCAGACTTAGAAAGTCAGCTTGTATGAAATTGTTGAAAATGTATTAGATGAAGAAGAATCTGGAAATAAAGAGGCTGGTCAGGAAGGTCATGAATTTTGTCCAACAAAGAAGGGATATGGACCTGAAACTGGAGCGATGATAATGAGGCAAACTCAAGAAAGTTCTCAATATGGGTAATGAAAAGGTAGTAGCTGGGTAACACCTGGTGCTTCTGCAGTTTCTGTTAGGTCTTTAATATGAAATGTCTTATGTTGAATCAAAGTTTAGTTTATTATATCTCAAACGAGAAGCAGTGCAAGTAAGCAATGCGCCTAAACTATCAACACAGTTTTGCCATCTTAACAGTAACTTGCTTATGCCAGCAGTGAAGAAGTCTGCACAGCGAGTGGTGATTAAATCGTGAAAGGCATTTTCCACAGCTTGTTGAGAATTGAGTATTTTTCCTTGCAAGAAGTGGTCCAAAGCCTGGAAGAAGAGGTAGTTAGTTGGTGCAAGGTCTGGTGAATATAGTGGATGACAGAGAGTTTCCAAGTCCAGCTTCTGCAATTTGAGCAGTGTTGCTTTTTGTGACATGTGGCCTTGCCAGAGGATTGGCCTGTCTCTATTGACCAATCTCGGCTGCTTAACACAAGCATCCTCATCATGTCATCTAACTGGTTTCAGTAGACACCTGCTGTAATCAGTCCACCAGGTTTCATGAAGCTGTAGCCGATAATACTAGCGCTGGACCACCAGACATCATTAGATTTTTTTTTGATGAATATTCTGTTTTGAACTGTGTTTCAGCACTCTATCTTTATCCAACCATTGTGTCGAATGCTTGCGATTGTCAAAAAGAATCCATTTTTCATCACATGTAACAGCAGGGTGTAGAAATGGTTCATCTTTTTGTTGTGACAGCAAAGAAAGGCAAGCTTCCAGACGATTTCTCTTCAGATGCTCGTTTAATTCATGTGGTACCTATCTATTAAAATTCTTCACCTTGCCCATTTGTTTCAAATGGTCCAATATTATGGAAACAGTAATGTCAAAAGTTGCTGCTAATTCATGCATACGTTGAGACGGATTTGCTTTCACTACAGCTTTCAGCTCATCATTATCCACCTTGGTCTCAGGTCACCCACGTGGCTCATTTTCAAGATTAAAATCACTGGAATGGAACTTCTCAAACCATCGACATACTGTGTTCATTAGCCACTTCCTTCCCAAACACTTTGCTGATATTTCGAGCTGTCTATGCTGTGTTGGTTCCACCATGGAACTCATATTAAAAAATAACACAAATTTTTTACTTATCCATGGTTTCACAAAAATTTCTCCAGAAAAAGATTTTGAAAGATAATCAAAGGCTGAAATGTTTGTTTGAAAATCTGAAGATGTACCTTCACAATAAAAAAGAAACAATAATGTCAAAGTGAAATGTCAGAGATATCAACTGTCAAACTTAGTACTTAAGGAAATCAGACATTCCGTAATAACAACCTAATACGTTGTACTACTAAATATATTCTGTTTATGGAGATGATTCTTTTTAAAAATGCTTTTTACTTATTTATTGTTTAAATTGATAGCTAACAAGAACTGGATTGAGTTCACCATACTGATGTTTCAGCTTAGCTTCTAGTGTCACCTTCTCTAATTTAGTCATTTACTAGCTTGCTTAACCTGATCCATTTTATTCTCAAAATGTTTACTTCACCTTGTGATCTCCATTCCCACTTCTCATTTTAGAGATCACACATTCCTGTGTCACAGATTCTGATGGCAGGGGATTTTTAACACCCTTTGGGAATGATATTGACAACCGTTTTGATCTTGAAAGAATAGTTTCAGTAAGATAACAGCTGCCCGATCCATAGTTCATCAGTAAGGAAATACGAGAATTAAAGCCAGTAAGGTAAAGTATTTAATTGTGACAGTAAAGTGAGCAATGAGGTAGTAATTTGTTGGAAAGAGTCA
>CAUYSK010001205.1:0-13073 GCA_963575035.1 Avahi laniger | reverse complement strand
GTTTTATAGATTTATAAAGATTATAGGCGGCCGGGCACGGTGGCTCATGCCTGTAATCCCAGCACTCTGGGAGGCCGAGGCGGGCAGATTATTTGAGCTGAGGAGTTCGAGACCAGCCTGAGCAAGAGCGAGACCCTGTCTCTACCAAAAATAGAAAGAAATTATCTGGACAGCTAAAAATATATAGAAAAAATGAGCCGGGCATGGTGGTACATGCCTGTAGTCCCAGCTACTTGGGAGGCTGAGGCAGTAGGATTGCTTGAGCCCAGGAGTCTGAGGTTGCTGTGAGCTAGGCTGACGCCACGGCACTCACTCTAGCCAGGGCAACAAAGTGAGAGTCTGTCTCAAAAAAAAAAAAAAGATTATAGGCAAAACAGGTGCTCAGGGGGCCTGGATTTCTCTGTCAATCTCAGAGGCCAAGAGTCAAGTTTTACATGGTCATTTATAGGTACAGTGATCAGTTGCCAGGGGTAACAGATTTACATAACAACAGGTAGTTCCTCTTAGGTTAACAGTTTTTCAAAAGGCTTCTACAGATCCCTTAACCAATTCTATCTACGTGAACAAATGGTTACAAAATCTTTCAAAGACTAACTTCTAAGTTCTAAGGTAAATTTATCACGTAACAAAGGGGTTAAACAGAGACATATTGACTCCATATTTTCTTTATCAGGTTATTGTGAATGGAGACAGGTAGTCCAGAGTTTTAAGCAGGAACTGTCCCTTGGGCTAATTGCTTTTAGCCACGGGTGGCTGTCTGTTTGGGGCGGGCACTCTTTGATCAGCTCTCATCCTGTAGTTTTTAGCAGACCCGCCTTGCTTTACAAAGCAAATTCAAACCTTTAGGTCTTGAGAATCGCGGTGCTTTGTGGGATTCAGCCACTACTGTCTTTCGGAGATGCACCCCCTGAGGTGAAACAGCTTTCAATATGCAAACTAACACGTTCACATATTCTTTCAGGGCAAAGCTCTGCAAAACTCCTGAGACGTTTCCTGTCTCCAATATATTTATATTAATTCATGGAGCAACAAATTCCAAAGATGTTTTCCTACTATTAAAAAAATATATTCATCAACCCATAAAAGTACCCTTTAGAATCCTAACTTTATTAATAATTTCAAAGGACTGTCCTGCTTTCATTCATGTTCAGTCTGCTAGCATTTAATGCTCTCATAAAACAGCTGTAAGCAGTTAGTCAAATGGACAATCAAGCCACATGGTCTGGGATACTCATAAATTAAAATATATCACACATTAAATTTCCGATTCACAGGGAGTTCTTTCATTCTGCTTCAGTAAAATATTACGTATTTTATCTTTTTATATAAGAAGTGGCACATTGTTTATTAATTCATTCAAAAAAATCTTAGTCCTATTTTTTGGAACAAGGCATGGAAAAAATTAATCGTTTGTTTAACAAAAAATACATTGAGTTCCTAAGTGTCATGTTAGGTATTTGGCACTTAATAGTAACTAGACTCAATCCTTATCACTAGGGAGTATCAGAGACCTTCTTTTTTTTTTTGGTTTTTTGAGACAGAGTCTCACTTTTTTTTTGCCTGGGCTAGAGTGCCATGGCATCAGCCTAGCTCACAGCAACCTCACACTCCTGGGCTCAAGCAATCCTTCTGCCTCAGCCTCCCGAGTAGCTGGGACTACAGGCATGCGCCACCATGCGCGGCTAATTTTTTCTATATATTTTTAGTTGTCCAGCCAATTTATTTCTATTTTTTTAGTAGAGACGGGGTCTCACTCTTGCTCAGGCTGGTCTCTAACTCCTGAGCTCACACGATCGCCCTGCCTCGGCCTCCCAGAGGGCTAGGATTACACGCATGCGCCACCGCACCCAGCCAGAGACCTTCTTTGTTTTTGTAATAATATAATGTGGCTGACACTCGGGCATCCATGTTTCTGTGCATATCTTTTCCTTACACTTTTCCTTCTGATTATTGTGTACCTAGATGACCTCTGCCTAAAACTTCTTATTTAATCTAGAAATGGTCATATATTGATGTTTCTAATTCATGTTCCCAATATTCTTCTACTTCATTTTCCATCTTCCTGATAATGCATTACCAAATGAATTCTGCGGTTTTGAATTTCAGCCTCATTTGCAAATATTCTCCTAGTTTGCATGTAAATTTTTATGTAGATAACTACGGTGGTTAGGTCATTGGTGTGGCCATCTCTCCAGACTTTCCCTATGTGGAAGAGACTCATGTGTTTAGGTGACATAAGCAGTTCTAAATTTCCACTTTACAATTAAGGTATCATTACCCCCTTTAAATCAAATTGGCTGTATCCCTGTCATCAGTCAGTGTTTACTGACCCCAGCTGACTAACTGACAACACAAAGGTTCCAAGACCTTAGATCTTACCTGTTTACTGTTGACAGAGCCTTAAAGGCTTTATATAAATAACTTTTGTGAGTTTAAATTATACAACACCATCCTAGGCCACACTTTGCCAAAGTCCACCCTCTCCCAATACAATGTACACAGAAGCCCTCTAAGTCCAGAAAGTGCTGCCCTGGCCACCATCCCCATCCTAACCTGACACGTATGTCTACTACAAATTGTAATGATTTCATGTCTTCGCACAGAGTCACCAAATGTGCAAGCATGAAACACTGCTTTCTGCAGTTTCTCTATTCTATTGAACCAAAGTAATGTCTCGTAACACCAAACCTGGGGAAAACAGTGAAAACAGGGAGGTGTCTGAGAAACAGTGCTAAGAAATTACATACTGATCTTTTGACCTCAGATACAATTTCAACCTGTTAGGATTGCCCTGTCCCTCCCCAGCCATCTCAATTTTCATGTCAACACTTAGTGCCAGCAATAAAAACACATTTTTAAATTGTTTTATAACTCTGCTATGGCTGTTGGCCTTGCCTAGTGAATGTAAGAGAAGCATCCTGCCCCGCAGGGAAGTCTGGCTAGGAAGAGTAGATCGCCTCCCAACTGTAAAACTCTTACCCCTTCTCACTGAGCTGTGTGTGCCAGGTACAAAAGCAGAAGGGCTGTAACTCCTTGAGGCTGCCTGAGCCAATGCACAGAGCCCTCTGCCTGGGCTCCTGTGAGTTAGCTTTGGTCAGGCATCCAGCAGCTGGCTTTGATTATGAAGAGCACCTTCCTGCGCTGAGTTGGAGTCTCCTCAAGAGATTTCTTGGTGCACATTTAATTTCTGGTCCATGTCTCTCCCTTGTAGGAATAACCCTCTCCCTTTTGTAATCCCTTTGGTTTACTGAGATCATTCTTGCCATTGCACCCAGATCTGCAGACTCTTGTGAGAGCAAGAGCACTTAGCCGGTTCCTAAGACTTCCCAGACACGTGTTTCCAATTTAAATAGAACCATTGCGCAGCTTTTAGATTTACATACTGGGCCAAAGAGCTGAGGCTCCCTGACCATGATACCCATGGTGAGGCACAGAGTGGCGAAGGAGTGAAGGACTGGGGAGAGAGAAACTCGAAAGTGTTTATCTCATCTTCTTTATGCTTTTTTCTGCAATGTCTAGTGGTGTATTCATTTGGGCAGACAACTGATATTAATAGTGAGCAAGTGCCTGCTCTACATACCACCACTTGTAAGGTTCTAAAAGACAGAGACCATTTCTTTGTGTTTTCCATGCCTTATGCTTAAGAAGTACTAAATAAACCCTTGTTTAATTAATGAAAAACTTTGGTCAAAAATTCTTTCTTGAAAGGCCTTTCAGGGTCCTGATGCAGTTCCCTGTTTATTGGGGGAGGTGAAAAAATGACAAAACAGCCAGAAAGCAATTGGAGGCAGGTGCAGTTCCAACACATTTAGTTGGGGGAGAGGACTAAATGAGAAAAGAATCTGTGGTCAGGGGAAATTGCTAGCTGGGAAAGTTTTAGAGCAATGGTTCTCAAACTTGTATGCATCAGTATCAGCTGAAAGGTTGGTCACACTACTGTGTCCCACCGCTAGAGCTTCGATTTGCTAGGTCTGGGGTGAGGCACAAAGTTTGCACCTCTGACAAATTTCCAGGTGGTGCTAATGCTGCAGGTCAGTGTTCCACACTTTGAGAACCACTGGCCTAGATAAATGTACCTGAACACATGTGAATATTGTGAATGGCAAAATAGAATGATTATTAGAATTTAAAGTCATGATTGAACTTCCTCTTTTGGTTTACCCTAAATAGTTCTGTGATCTTAAACAGGTCAGGCACTCGAGGCCTCTTTGATCTATAAATAAGAAATTTGGACTAGATGGTTTCTAAGATTCTTTCCTTCCAATTCTAGAAGTTAGCATTGAATTAATTGGGTGGGCTGAGGCTTGCCATTTTCTTTGTCCTGCTGTTGCTCCTGTGGTAGACAGGGCCTTTGACCTCCAAACCTATGGGCCTGGCCTGATTTGCCCAGGTCTTCTATCATTTCTTCCCAGTGTTTGTGGTGATGAGCATTAATTTCTCTCCTTTTTTCCTCTGCCTTTTTTTCATCCTCAACACCTCTAGGAGGAAGAACAAAAGCAGGCAGTAAGTGAACTTCAGAATTTTCCTCTGGGCTATTGCTCCTTCTGCATGTTCTTTTCCTCCTATAAACATTATATATTTTCTCCTCTCCTACCTGTACAACATCATCTCTTAAGAATTGGTTATGTGCAAAACCCTCAGTGATTTTCTCCATGCTGTTGTACAGTGGCCTAAAAGTTCAAGTCATGTTTACCCAGTAGAGCATGTCCTTACTTACAACCAGAGCTTGTTGAATTTTTTTTAAAGTACACATCTGTTGTGTTTAAGTATGCATGATTAGCTAGGCTACCATTGCATTTTCCTGCTCTTTCATTCTCTGTTGTTTTGTGTCTAAAGGACTTTAATTGCTTGAAACAACTTTTGGGGTGGTGGGGGTGACCTCATGAATGAATAAATGCACATGAAAATGAGTAGTTGTTTTGATAACTTTAGATGCCCTGCAGTCTTGAATAGGCTTCTGGGTGCTCTGGCTTCACTGGCCTTTGTAAGAAATTTACTGATGACAACAGAGAGACTGACTACCCTTTAAGTGATTTTCTCTTCAGAGCCTACTCCAGAGGGAGCTCAGGTTTTTCTGAGCTGTATGACTATTGCATGATGGTTGGGGAAGGTTTATGTTTGTTTTTATTTTTCCCGATAGCCACTGACCCACACAAGAAAATCAATTGTGGGCCTATCCATAATAGTAAAATCATGTTTATATAACATAGTAAGATTTCAAAGCATACATTTTTTTTTTACACAAGCTAAAGCTGAGTTTTAGGTTATCTCAGGGGCTTTTTTTTTTTTGAGACAGAAATATAAAATTAATTCAAAAATTTTACCCACTTTTTTAAAACACAAATTTACCCATGTTTTAGATTAAGACTAGGCATGTAAAACATTATACTTACTATTTCCAGCTGGGAGAGCAATGGGATCTTAGAGCAAAGGGGAGAAGAAAGGAAAGAAAAAGGAAGGGAAGAGGGGGGCAGTGAGGAGGGGACAGACTGTGAGAAGGGGAGAGAAGACAGACACGGCCTCAAGACAGGGTGACAAACCAGCAATCTCAAGGACTTCCGTGGAACAGAAGTTTGTTTCGTTGTGCTTTTTTCTTCATTCACACAGTTTATTGCTTCCATCTATGGCACTTCTGCATCAGTAGGTACATTTATTATATATGAGCCAAGCAGAAGAACAGGATGGAAAGTCAAGCTCGGAGATTAAATGCTTCCTCCAGGAAGTGACATGAACTACTTCCACTCCATTTCATTGGCCAGAGCAAGTCACATGATCACACTTCACTTCAAGGGCACTGGGAAGTGTAACCCTCCAGTTTGTTCAGAAGTAGCAGAGAAGCTGGGCGCTGTGGCTCACGCCTGTAATCCTAGCACTTTGGGAGGCCAAGGCGGGCGGATTGTTTGAGCTCAGGAGTTCGAGACCAGCCTGAGCAAGAGCAAGACCCCGTCTCTACTAAAAATAGAAAGAAATTAATCAGACAGCTAAAATATATAGAAAAAATTAGCCGGGCATGGTGGCGCATGCCTGTAGTCCCAGCTACTCGAGAGGCTGAGGCAGTAGGATCGCTTGAGCCCAGGAGTTTGAGGTTGCTGTGAGCTAGGCTGACGCCATGGCACTCTAGCCCAGGCAACACAGTGAGACTCTGTCTCAAAAAAAAAAAAAAAAAAGAAGTAGCAGAGAAGCAGATGTTGGTAATGCCCCCTACAAGTAGGGGAATGAGTGGGACTGTGTTGGAGGGAAAGGAAAGAGACCATTTATCCTGCCTGCTCCCTCCTCCCTCTCATGTCCCTGACAGTCTCATCCTCTTGTTATTCAGGTTCCCCTTCCTCCTGATCCAGGGAATCACCTCAGCTGCAGCTGTGGACCACCGAGATTCCCCCTGTCTTTATCCCTCTGTGCCTCAGACATGCACTTTACAGCCACAGCCACTTGCTGGGGACTTACTGGCAACAATCTGCCCAGGCTAGTGTAGCATCTCTTGATCTCTCTCTGACCGTGCCAGCTCAAAGTGAAGCACGAATTGGCAACAACCTACACCTAACTTGAGAACTTTCTTTCAAAAGAGGGCAGACGTTATGGATATTTATTTTAATGGTAGCACTATGGCTTCCAAGAGACATTTCATTTTTTAAATTTTTATGGATTACCATGTAATCCAAGACATGGGAATTGCCACCACCATGATATTATTTTGCAGGTCAACTTTAAGCTAACTTTGAGCAGACAGAGGATTAAATAACATGTTCATTTCAGTGACCTTTCCTGACATGAGATCATCATCCCCTTGAAGTTGGCAAAATGAGCGACTAGGCTGCTGAAGCCTGCCTCTCTAATGAGCCACCGTGTGTCTGTCTTGGAAATTCTGCATGGCCCAGGTCCTGACTCATGTCCTAGTCCTCACAGTTTCATAGGACTATCCACAGCATAAATTGATACAAATTGTTTTTCCATGGGCTTTTCCCACCATGGTATGAGTTTAAAAGTGCTGCTCTGTTGATTTAGCTAGAAATACATTTCTGTCCATTTCACAGGTTAAAACTGGACCCACCAAAGCTCAGCTCTGAGGCTCAAATTTGGACTGAATGACTTTACGTAATTCAACATTTTTAACATGTACAGCTGAAAAGACTATAAAGCTTTAAAACTAGAGCTTCTGTGTAATCCATATCATTATTAGTGCAAACAAAAAGGTAGGAGTATTTAACATAGACCTATGATGTAACCCTTTCTTCCTTCCAAGTTCTTGCTGGTATAGTTTAATTTCTTTCCTATCAAAATATATTGCCCTAAAGGGGTAATAAAATAATAGTAAAATACTTTTGAAATGTATTCATTTTACTAGATATTCAATTTATTATTATAGATATGCTTCCCAAAGCTGGCTCTATAAATCCACTATAGAGAGCTTTTCGTATTATCCATCTTCTTGCTTCTTTCTTCTTCAGGGATTTACTATTAACTACTACTAGGATCTCTTCTTACCCATAGAACACTTCTAACACCAACTGTGTAGGTTTTTTACACCAAACAATTCAATTTTCTACAGACACCAGCTGGGTGCCCTACAGTTTAATTCAGACACTACTTGGAGGTAGCGCAGATTCCACAGGTTAAGGGCTCAGTCTCACAAGACTGCCCCCCACTTCAGAATTGCAAGTCTGTCTGACTTGGCTATCAATCAGAGGTTCCCACAACTCCTTCCTCAGGTCCAATAATTTGCTTTAACACCTCATGGAACTCAGGGAAACATTTTACTTACTATTACTTACTGTTACTATAAAGGATATTATAAAAGGTACAAATGAACAGCCAGATGAAGAAGTATATAGGACAAGTTCTAGAAGGGTCCCAAGCATAGGAGCTTCAGTCCCTAAGGAGTTGGGGTGCACTATCTCCTGGCATGTAGATGTGTTCAACCTGGAAGCTCTCTGAAGCCCTCCATTTAAGCTTCTTACAGAGGTTCCATTATGTAGGCACCATTGATTAAATCACTGGCCATTGGTGATTAGCTCAATCTACAGCCCCTCTCCCCTCACCAGAGGTCTGGTGGGTGGGGCTCAAAGTTTCAACCCTCTAATCATGCTTGGTCTTTCTGGCAGCCAGCCCCCATCCTGAAGCTGTCTAAAAGGCCCCAGCCCAACCATCTCACTAGCATATAAAAGACACCATATCACCCTGGAGGTTCCAAGGGTTTTAGAACCTCTTGTTCCAGGAACCTGGAATGGAAGACCAAATAGCTATATCATATTACAGTATCACAGGATTATTTTGGCTTTGGGGGAACTTGAGAGGAATGAGTAATAACTGTCACCTTAAAAGCCTTGGTGCTACAGTTCTGTCTTTAGCCCCAGCCTCTTTCTAGTGCTTTGAGTGGCATCAGTACCTCAACTGGCATTCCTCTGTATTTCCTCTCTCCCTCTTTCCCTTCTCTTTTGTCAGATCTAAGGGTTATAATGAAGGGCAGAACTGCCTGGCTATTTCAGATAAGACTTCACTTAGTGACTGTTCAACCCACAATTTACCCTGTAATTTAACAGGCTCAAGAATTGGATTGTCTCAGTTGAGTCAGGGCTAATCAGGCCCATGGCCATCATCAGACTGTAATTAAAGGACTTTGTCTGCCTTTCCCACTGTTGTATCCCTGCCCACCCTGCCACATGGTAGGTGCTCAATAAATAGTTGCTGAATGAAAACCAGTATTAACCACATTTAATAAGGTTGTGGCTTATAGAGTGTATAAATTAATAATTATATTATAGGAAACATAACTAGTTCAAGTACCTATGGCAGTGATTTCGCTCAAGATAGTCCCATATAATAGGTAGATACACTCAGGAGATTAAATTATGGCTCAGAAATATCCTTTATAAAAAGGAATTGGAAAAATTTCAGCGTTACCAAAAGAATAGGAACACCAAGCTAATATATTAGTATTATTATTAGCTCTATTATTTCTGTCTAGAAAACAGATACTGATTATGTAGAATAAAATCTCCCTCTCTTTTTTAACACTGATAATCTATAAAATCCAGGTTATCTATAGTGATTTATATCACTTGAAAATATTTTGAGCATTTCTCAGTAAAAAACAATGCCTACAGTCAGAAATATGGTTGTAGGATTCATTAGCATGTTACAAAGGGTCATACTAGGGCAACAACACACTGATTAGGTCCCTACAGGCAATGGTGTTTATGAGCATTGGTGCACTTGAGCTATGGGCTACTCCAGTCTAGATCAAACAATATCCCCAATCCTAGTCTGGAAGGACTTCAGATATACAGTTTCATTCTAGGAACATCTCAGGGTTCCATTTTTCCCAATGACTCAGTACACCATAGAATTGCACTGCTGAATCTTTAATACCAAATAAAATGAGTTATCAAAAGCAAGGGATTCAGTTTATTCATGAAAGATGTGTCTCCTCGAACATTTCTCTGCTTCCTCCTATTAGAAAATAATTACCTTTTATATACAGATCAACATCAGGCTTAAAGACTAACTTTAGACAGTAAAAGTTATATAAGGATAAGAGGCTCCCACAGGGTGGCCTTGACCCAGCTTAGTAGTGGGGTAGAGGTCCAAAAGGTAACATAGCTGGCACTCTGAAAATAATGGAATTAGAGGAATGTTGGAAAGTCTGCTAAGAGAATATTGCCACACTTGGGACCTCTCTTTTTACTTCAGTCAGTTGGGCTGTCAGGTGGGATCTTGTCCTTATTCCCTTTCTAAGACCCAGACAAATAGCCCACTACAGCTACCCCAGAGAAAGCATGGTTTGGGCTGGCTCCAGGAAGCCCCCATTTCTGATCACTGCTCCACCAAATGTGCCTCAAAGGAAGGACACTCAGTATTTAGTTGGCCATAATCAACCCATAAGGACTGCCACACAAACCTCATGAATACTAACTTTGTAAGTTTAAGAGAAATTACTTAAAAAAAAAAAACCTAGGCAACAACAAATAAAAACCTCCTTTTTGTCCGTTAAAGAAATTGTTAGTGACCCTTGATGCCACATGTTTCAGGGGTCTTGTTCCTCCTCGCTCCCTTAATCTTTGGACACAATCTCCCTGGGAAGGGATTCAGATTCACGTGCTTCTGAAATCTTCTGGGCTTCCTGACCCCACTATACTCTGAAATGAAGGATTGCCATTCATTTATTTATCCAGCAATGTTTTACTACATATGTTCAAGGCAATGAGCTTGGCCTTTTGGAGGATAAAAAGAGAAATCTTACACAAATACTGCTCTCAAATAGTCTGAAAGTTATTTAATGGACACAACATCCTAAATGCAAGAAACACAAGCTGGGTCAGTGGTATCCTGAGCCTTGGGCATCACTGCTGCCCACCTAAGTTTGCAAACTACACGGGTGTCTGCTGGGATGTGAGGATCTCTGTCCTGTACTATATGACTCTCCCATAGACCTCCAGCCTGGGCCCCAGTCCTAGGATATGTACGTAGACTCCCTGCCATTGCTGGCTGCCCGCAAATGGCCTTGTGAGAGTCTGCAGGGTGTGTTCTTTCATCAGCCTTGGCACCTGTGCCCACTGTAGGGACCTGGCAGCTTTTAATTTGGTTTTGGTTTTGGTTTTTCCAAAAAGAGGAATATCATTACAATATTAAAAATAGAGTTTTTGTTATTATGATTCAGTATAGAGTTTATTCAAGCCCAGAGCTTGAGGATGGCCATCCAGGAGCATAGATTCAAGTTGCCCTGAATATACACTCTGATTAGCTGCAGTTACAAGTAGGTTTTTAAAGGAAAAGAAGAGGCAGTTTCTAAGTTGTTTTTCAAGAATTTACATTAAAATAACATAAGCTATTGGTTGTCTATACATTGTTCTCTGTATCACAAATTCTAGGGACATGAAGATAATTTGTGAGGCAGCTAGTTTGGAACAAAATGACTTTAAACAATTGTACCTGGGCATGGGAGGGGACCATGACTGAAGTCCTATTCTCACGTCTCTTTGGGCCTGACAAATTTTGCATCCCTCACATAGCTCAGACTGCTCTGGGCTATTTTTCTTTTCTCCCCCTTTTTCATCAAGATCTTTGGAGGAGAGCATCGAAGGGAACTCAAACAGTTTGGGCTCCTTTTATGTTCAGGAACCTAGTCTCACATTGCTACAAAGACTCATTCTTGGATGGTCCTGTCCCACACTGGGGGAGAGGAGGATAGGTATTTGTATTTCACTCCCCCCAAACTCCTTGAGCACCTACAAGGAGTTTACAGTCCGAGGATGCAAAGGAAAAATAGCTTTGGGTGCTATGCAGTACCCCTAATATTTTCCATTACTCTGGTCAGTGGCAAGCTGAGAGATTTCCTCACCTACTTTTTTATTTCCCTCCTGTACTATATTTCTGTGTTTTCCTCTCCTAACTAGAACGTACACAGAAAGTGAAAACCATCCTCCAGGGTCTCCAGGAAAACTTTCTTCACACCAAAGTGGAGAAATTCTCCTTCCACTGGAAGAATATTGAATTCCTAGGACACACTATCTCCCCTAGATTGCTATAGTCTGAATCTCAGCAACGCATTAACAGAAAAGAATGAGTGAAAGAAAACTTCTAGATTTGGAGCCTGGGAACCCAGGAAAATGATGGGTATCTGACGAATGAAATGGGGAGATGATCTGGGTTGGGAAGAGGACTTTGACCTGATTTTGGACATACTATTCCATGGAATAGCCAGGCAGTCAAGCAAAAGGTCTGCTAGGTATTTGGAGATGGACAACTGAAATTTCAGTGGACAAACAAGGCTAGCAATATAGATTTAGAAGCCTTCAACATAAAATTAAGGTTGCAGCCATAAACATGAGCCTTAGGGAAACCCATCATAGACAAAAAGAAGAAAAAGGATTCAGTAAGAGGAGGCAGGGGGAGAAGGATTGTGGACTCTCTTGAAAGCCCAGGAAGTTGCAAGAAGGAAGCCCTTCAATTTGACAATTAGGAAGTTATCAGCAACTTTAGGAAGAAATTTTTCAGGAGAACAGTAGAGTGCACACAGCACTGAAAAATGGGCTTCGTCCTGTCCAGCTCCTCAGCACTTCCACTGATGACCTCACCTCCGTGAAGGAAGATCTAAATCTTAAATCTGCTTTAGTGCACTACATGCGAATGGACTGCCCTTCTCAGTAACTGAGATTTGTTGGCTAAATCTTATTTGTTTTCCATCTGAATGGGTACATAACATCAGTTTCCTCATCTGTAAACTTCCAGCTCCATAATTCTTTGACCCTTTTGTCATTAATACCAGTGGGTATATTGGGGAAAGTCTATAAACCAAGAAAGGTCTACAGAAATCCAATTGGGTTCATTTCATTGACTTCCCCTTTTGTGACTTTGAAACCCTCTGGCCCTCACTTCATTGTCTGGGCTCTCATTCAATAACTCCTTCCCCAGGGTTTATTTGTGTCAGCCTCCCACCTGCCACTTTTCCAGACAAAAGAAAGCATCCCACAAAAACATCAGCTGCTTCCCTGATACCCTTCTCTGGCTCATCTCTGTGCTTCTTGGCCATGTCTCCAGCAGGAGGACAGGATTCCCTAACACTCTTCCCTCTGTTTCTGTAACCCTTCACTTTGAGAGTGTAGGCATGTCCTCAAATCATGAAGCTGTACCAGTCTCTAGGGTAACAGGTTTTATAGCTGAACCACCAGCTGGTTCTGATGGTCCATATTAATGATAACACTAAGGTATGGCGCATTCTGGCCTAGAGTCCTTAACTGAAGAGAACATCTGAGTAGTTTCAGCTGAAAGAAGCATGTTCTTAAAGGGTTAGATAGTAAATATTTTAGGTTTTGTGGACCAAACCAAAGATATTATGTAAGTACTATATAACTGTTTAAAATGTAACCATTTAAAAATGTAAAAACCATGGACTATCAAAAAAAAAAAGTGGCAAAAAAAATATATTTTTTAAAAACTGATGGGCCGGGCGCGGTGGCTCACGCCTGTAATCCTAGCTCTCTGGGAGGCCGAGGTGGGCGGATCGTTCTGAGCTCAGGAGTTCGAGACCAGCCTGAGCAAGAGCGAGACCTCATCTCTACCAAAAATAGAAAGAAATT
>CAUYSK010001201.1:0-24602 GCA_963575035.1 Avahi laniger | reverse complement strand
GACATGATATTATATCTAGAAAACCCCATGGATTCAACCAAGAGGCTCCTGGAATTGATAAATGAATTCAGTAAAGTCTCAGGATATAAAATCAATACACACAAATCAGAGGCTTTCATATATGCCAACAGCAGTCATACCGAGAACCAAATTAAAGACTCAATTTCCTTCACAATAGCAACAAAGAAAATAAAGTATCTAGAAATATATTTAACTAAGGAGGTAAAAGACCTCTACAGGGAGAATTATGAAACATTGAGGAAGGAAATAGCCGAGGACGCAAACAGGTGGAAAACCATACCATGCTCGTGGATCGGCAGAATCAACATCGTTAAGATGTCTATACTACCCAAAGTGATCTACAGATTCAATACAATCCCTATTAAAATACCAACATCATTCTTCACAGATGTAGAAAAGTTGATTTTACGCTTTATATGAAACCAGAGAAGACTCCACATAGCAAAAACAATTCTAGGCAATAAAAACAAAATGGGAGGCATTAACTTACCAGACTTCAAACTTTATTATAAGGCTGTAGTAATCAAAACAGCTTGGTACTGGCACAGAAATAGAGCCATTGACCAGTGGAACAGTACTGAGAACCCAGATATAAAACCGTCCTCATATAACCATCCAATCTTTGACAAAGCAGAGAAAAACATACACTGGGGAAAAGATTCCTTATTCAATAAATGGTGGGTGAAAACTGGATAGCCACATGTAGAAGACTGAATCTGAATCCACACCTTTCACCTCTCACAAAAATCAACTCACGCTGGGTAACAGATTTAAACGTAAGGAGTCAAACTATTAGACTTCTAGAGGAAGATGTTGGAAATACTCTTCTAGACATTGGCCTAGGCAAAGAATTTATGAAGAAGACCCCAAAGGCAATCACAGCAACAACCAAAATACATAAATGGGACCTGATCAAATTAAAAAGCTTCTGCAAAGCAAAAGAAACTGTCACAAGAGAAAACAGACAACCTACAGAATGGGAGAAAATTTTTGTATGCTACAAATCCGATAAAGGGCTGATAACCAGAATCTACTTAGAACTCAGGAAAATCAACAAGAAAAAACCAAACAACCCTCTCAAAAAGTGGGCAAAGGACATGAACAGAAACTTTTCAAAAGAAGACAGAATAATGGCCCAAAAACATATGAAAAAATGCTCAACATCTCTAATCATCAGGGAAATGCAAATTAAAACCGCAATGAGATATCACTTATCTCCAGTGAGACTGGTCTTTATCAAAAAGTGCCAAAACAATAAATGTTGGGGTGGATACGGAGAGATAGGAACACTCATGCACTGTTGGTGGGATTGCAAACTAGTGCAACCTCTGTGGAAAGCAATATGGAGATATCTTAAAGAGATAGAAGTACCATTCGATCCAGCAATCCCATTACTGGGCATCTACCCAAAAGAGCAAATGATGCTGTATAAGAAAGAAACCTGCACCCGAATGTTTATAGCAGCACAATTCACAACTGCAAAGATGTGGAAACAACCCAAGTGTGCATCAATGCATGAGAGGATTAATAAAATGTGGTATATGTATACCATGGAGTACTATTCAGCTTTAAGAAACAATGGTAATATAGCACCTCTTGCATACTCCTGGATAGAGCTGGAACACATTCTAATAAGTGAGGTATCCCAAGGATGGAAAGACAAGCACCACATGTACTCACCATCAAATTGGTATTAACTGATCAACACATAAGTGCACATATAAGAATAACATCTATTGGATGTCGGGCAGGGGGGAGGAGGGAGAGGGGACAGGTATATACATATACAAAGAGTGCAATGCGCACCACCCAAAGCATGGGCATATTTGAAACTCGAACTTGGGAGGGGGGCAAGGGCAACATACGTAACCTAAACATCTGTACCCCCATAATATGCTGAAATAAAAAAAAAAGTATGCTCTCAGTATTCTTTAAAATAGCTCCTCGAGTTTGTTATTCTTTGGCTGAACAGCACATCAACACCACAAAATACTACCCAATGATACAACATTTCTTCAAGATCAGTTTTGTCTTCTCACTTAATATACCTAAAGAAAATTGGTTTTCTAAGCTCTTGCCTCTTTCCCAGATAGTTATCACATACTAAGAAAATGACAGTTAAGACTGAGGTAGTCATCCTACCTTAGCTTGTCATTTTCCCTCACTCCTTCCAACATGTAGCTTTAGAAAAGGACAGTTTAAACCAAAGTTTTAGACATATGCTCTTGATGGGTACTTGGTATTTGTGTTTGAGCATTTAAAAATTATACTTTTCTATTATTAGCTTTATCTTATTTCTCCCAGTTAAAACATATTGACTTTCGTAAGAAAAATATGTTACGATTTATTTTCTATGAATTTCATTTGGGATAACAAAGGGAACACGAAAAAGTATTTGACAGAAACGGGAACTAGTTCTAATAGTGTTGAGACCTACAACTCTAAACTTTGAATTTTGGTCTCAATTTGCTAAAACATTCTCTTATGATCAATTGTATTAGAACGTAATACTGCTTGAGTTAAAGAAACACTAGGGTTTACTATTACACTCCGGAATCGTGAAACTATCCCAGATTACCTAGAATCAGGCTTTCAGAAGGAAGAGGTCTAAAAATCTAAACTTTTAACTAGTAGGTAATTCTACTAGTGCAAACGTTTGAAAATCCCCGATTTTTGAAATCTAAAAAGAAAATATAAACTGCAACATATTTGGCCTCAACAAACTTGTTGTTTGGCCTATAGTATGGGCCTATAAATGCATTTTTAAAAATTACTCGTCAGTATCTAATATCAGGGAAATTTTACATAAAAATCCAGATTCAGACTTCTTATTAAAAAAAATTTTAAAAAGACCCTTCGACACCTGCCCTGTACTCTCATAGGACAATCTGCCAGAGCTCAACAGAATGTGCCCCGACCCAACCCCTTTCACTCCCCACCATTCGGCTGTTTTACCCACACACTCACAATTTTCCATCTCAAGTACCTGCTTAACCTCTGTAGATAGTGCTTGACTCATGATGCCTATACCACAAATTTATTAGGAGAATGAAGAACAGAGATGATCAAATGAACCCTTTATTTAGTTAGGAAATGTATTAAATATTTTCTAAACTTTTGCTTCAGCTAGTATTAAAATAAGCAAGGAGAGATGAAGTGAGAAAATATTCAAATCAGTAAGACTCAGGATAACCCTAGCCCTTTTTTGTGGGGGTTATTTTTAACTATAATTTTTTAAAGGCTTTTTCTTAGTATAAAGACAAAAACATTATCTTCCTATTTAAATGTTTTTTCTCATTTCTTGCTTACAACACAACATAAAGATGAAAAAAATTGTAGATTGTAATTACACAGATCACTGGTAAGTCTGGAATTCCAAACTTGTCTCAGAGTTTAAGATCAGAGCTACCCAAGTTCTCATTCATTCAAGTCCAAATGTCATGGCCAGGCACATAATAAATCATAATTCTATAATTACGCAAAAGTCAGATCTTAATTGGCTACTAGCATGTTTAAATGTTTAAGATATAAATAAAAGAAACTTTAAAATGTGTCTAAGAATTAAGAACTAATGTTTAAGTTTCACCTGTAACTAACTTTCAAATAGGTGGAGCACTTACTTCACTGCAAACTAGTATGAAGGATCTGAGATTTTACCATACTTGCAGGCTAAGGAAGTAGTCTACCAGCTTCATGGATGGTGACAGAAGACACTTAATAGTCAGAAACAAAGGGCAGTTTATTACTTCCAGAAATAACATAAACCAAAGAATCAAGATTTTTGCACTGGTTCCCAGAACCCCAGTTCCTACAGCACATGATGCCAACCAGTTGACAACTGCACAGGCAGTTGGTTGTGTTACAGGAGAGGAACCCTAAGCTTAGGGAGCCCTCATCTTTTAAGATGGGCAATAAGCATGCCCACCCTTTGTTCCAGAGGGAGACATTATCTTTATTATGCTGGACAGTCTGCATCCCTGCCCTTTGCTCTGAGGGGTGGGGAACCTGCAGCCTCAAGGCTGCATGTGACCCTCCAGATCCCCAAGTGCAACCCCTCCACCGAATCCAAACTTCACAGAACAAATCCCTTTATTAGAAAGATTTGTTCTGTAAAATTTTGATTCAGTCAAAAGGCTGCAATCAAGGTTCCGCACTCAGTCACTGGTGGAAGACACTATCTCTATCTTCCAAGGCTGTTCCTGATACATCCTTGAAAAAAGAGAAACAAAGAGCAGTCAGTACCTCGCTGGCAAGAGTGCAGAAACGAAGAGATCCATGGAAAATTGTCTCCTACATCTAGATACTGTTCCTAACATGCAGTTAAGTAAATGAGTCTAAGACCACAACCTATTTAAAGAATCCATTTCATACACTCCTTTGACCTAGCGCAGTTAATTAGCAGTTTATTTCAAATTAAATCAACCATTCTCTCTAAAAAGGAAATATAAATTAAAAGTGAATGATCTCTCTTTTCCAGTTACGTTGTGTTTTTAAAAAGAACGTGCTCGAGTATTTGAATAAATTTTGAAAACCTAAGTATTCTACTAGAAGCTGTGTTTACTTTAACTTACTTTAAATTTTGCAAACCTGTTAACGTTAGTAATGGGAACTACCTGTCAAAAGTCTCATTATACAGCAACAAATCCCACAAAGAGAACAGTAACTTCCAGCTTTGTCTACCAAACATAAGAAAACCCTGCACCCCAAATCACTTTGTTCTATTTTTCTTTACCCTTTAGCGTCTCAAAACAAAACATTCGAATAAGACAGACAACAAAACAACGTCTCTTGGTTCCTTTGTCCCCAGCTGAGGGGAGAGAAGAGAATTGGGAACTCATTAAGGTAAAGAGCCCCAAACATGCAAGATAGGAAACAAACGGCATTCAATCTGCAATCAATCATCAAAGAAAGTCACCACTTAATCTTCAGCCCTCCCTTCCCCCCCTTCAGCTCAGCTCAAATAACGTGGGTTATATACGAGATGATTAGGATCATATGGACCCGGACAAAGCTTTGCGGAGGCAGAGAGGAGCAGTTAACTAGATGCAGTCGGCAAAGAACCGCAGATCTAGACTGAAGGAGAGGTCCGCAAAAGTGCGGGTCGCACGGGCCACCCTACTCTGGAGGAGAACGCCGAGGAGCAGCAGCAGTGCGGCCAAGTCCACAGCGCCGAAGCAAGTTGCTTGCCGAGCGCGGCACGCCGCCGAGCGCGCGGGCCCTCCATGTCACCGTCGCCAACACAGACCCTCCTCCTCGCCCCTCCCCCGCCGCGCACCCCGGGCGGCGGCGACATGACAGCGGGTCGCGCCGCACAAGGGCGCCGGCCCCCTCCCGCCCTCCTCCTGGGGCTCCCCCGAGACCGGCTCTCACCTTGGGTGGCGAACGGTGAGGAACCACTGACCGGCGAGCCGGAGCCGGGGGCGGGCGGCGGGGTCTCGGCCGAGCCCAGCATGGGCGCCGGCAGCATGAGGTAGCGCTGGGGAGCGGGCAGGCAGCGCTGGCAGAAAGAGTGCAGGCAGGGCAGCAGCTTGGGCGCCCGGCTCTGGATGTTCTGGTGGCACACGGCGCAAGTGTCCAACAGGTTGAGCCGGGCCGCCTCGCCGCCGCGCTCCGAGTCCGGGCCCTGCCGACTCTCGGCCTCGTTTTCCCCGCTCGGCGCCGCCGAGGGCCCCCC
This sequence comes from Avahi laniger, assembly GCA_963575035.1. NCBI lineage: Eukaryota > Metazoa > Chordata > Mammalia > Primates > Indriidae > Avahi > Avahi laniger. The sequence continues at coordinate 18,907 of CAUYSK010001201.1, read as the reverse complement.
GGCGGCCGCCGCCGAAGCAGCGGCTGCCGCCGTCTTCTCCACCGCCACCTCCATTGTCCTGCCCCCGCCGCCGCCGGTGAAGGGGGAGCGCGGTCTCCGCCCGCCGCCCCCGACGACCTCCTCCTCCTCCCGCTTCTCCTCACAGGCCGCTCTGCTGACCCGCGACAGAGGGAGGGAGGGAAGGAGAGCCAGGCAGAGGAAGCCTCCTCAGGCCCCGGGGATCCGCCTCCCGGGTGGCGCGGCCGGAAGAAGGGGATCTGTCAGCGGGGACCGTTCCTCGCACCGGGGAGGCTGCGCCCCGTCCGCCTCTCCAACCACAGCGGCGGTCGTCGAATCCGCCCAGCCCGCCCTCGCCTGCCTGCCTTTCACTCGGGCCCCCCGGCCCACCTCGGGCCCCGCCCTCCCTCTCCCAGCAACTGAGGCGACGGCGAGCAGAGCGCCGCCCAATAGCCGCCGCGCCTGGCGAGGGGGCGGGGCCTGCCGAAGCCCGCGAGCCCAGACCGCCGCGGCGGGAGGCTGGGAGGTGGGAGGTGCCCGCCTAGCCCCGCCCCCTCGAGATCCTGGAAGCGCGGCCTCTGATTGGGTCTTTGTGTGTGTTTCCCTCCTCTGGAAAGATTAAGGGTTCGTTTGTTAATGACCAGCCGCCTAATTCGGTGCACCGGGATTAGCTCCTCCTACGGGGCCGGGCTCCGCCTGGTCTACACAACGCCGTTAATTAAGTAACTGCTTCAAAAACTCTGGTTTTACTACAGGAGACCCGATCTTGTAGGAGGAGTAAACGTGGTGGGAGGGTCAAAGGACAGAGTGGAGGTAGTGAAGTGCAAACAAGGAAGGGATAAAAAAACATTGTGTGAAAGAGATCCTGTGGAGACAGTGTGAATATTGCAGTCTGACTTTACTCATCTCTATGATGAATGATTGAGAATGAGGAATAAGGGGGAGGTTCTCTTGCATGTCGGAAATTTGTAAAGGATTTCCCCAATGAAAAAGGTGAAATTAATTTTTAAAGTCAGCGATTCGCTTTTTAAATGAATAAAAGTGGTTCATTTCCCCAGGAATTAATAAAGATTTACGAATGTCATTATTGCTTAAATATGGCATCATTAAAAGAAAAAATAAATCTCAATACTGATGTCCGCATAAATCATAACTCCAAGATTCATTTTCATCTCCTCCTTCATCCCTCCACACTGATACAAGAAATCACACACATTTTCACGCAAAAAACAGCCAAGCTCTTAAGGAGCTTGAAGAATAGACATGAGGGTGAAGGACACTAGCTTTTAAAAAATATATGTAGGCCGGGCATGGTACCTCAAGCCTGTAATCTCAGCACTTCAGGAGGCCAAGGCGGGAACAGCCCAGGGAAAAATAGTGAGAGCCCATCTCTACAAAAAAAGTTTTTAAAAATTAGACAGGTGTCTAATTTTTGTGGTGGTGCACCTGTTAACCTATTCAGAGGCTGAGGCAGGAGGATCACTGGAGCCCAGGAGTTCCAGCCTTCAGTGAGCTATAATCTTGGGCCACTGCACTCCAGCCTGGGTGACAGCAAGACCCTTTCTGTAAAAAAATAAAAAATTTAAAAAGTGTATGGAAGTTCCATTTTTTAAAGTACAAATGAAATGATACTGGACCTTAGAGGAGAGTGTGTGGGTCATGAAAGACTTTGCTAAAATTGAGATGATCCTGGAAGAACAGATGGATGGCAACGGGGGAGAGCTAGACAACCTGGCCTTCCCTCAAGATCTTGCATTTAATCCCAATCTCTGTAGGCCTCGAGTGGGAGGTTCTCCTACTTAATGATAGTCAATGGCTATTTTTTGTATGGAAGTAGTTTTTTAAATCTCAGTTTGCATAAGAATTACCTGAGAAGCTTGATTAACAGCAGGTACCTGGTTCATCTCCATATTCAATTTTAACAAATTCTCAAGTAATTCTAATTTAGGAGGTTCAGAAACAGAAGCCTATCCCAAATGCTCCTTCTACAAGTCCCTTCATGATTTCATCTGTATATGCCTCTCAAGCTGAAGCTGCTACTAATCTCATACTTTATGCTCCAAACTTTTAATGTTACTCCAATTTACACATGCTGTTCCCTTTGTTTTAGAATGGCCTTCCTTCAAAATGCAGACTTACCTGTTGTCCCCTCAAACCATCCCAGACAAAGTTCATCACTCCCTTCCCAGTACTCAGTCTGGAACCCATATTTTTGGAGCTGCACCTTGAAAATCTTCACATACTAGCAAAGCAAACTTTGTATTCTAGATTAATACCCTTAATATGCTAAAAATTCATTACACAGGTGGTATACAGGATTCAAGCTCACTAAAGACAAGTCCCTCTTGTTCCCTAGATGGTGGTGGTAGAGAAGGAAAAAAATAAGAGGTAAAATTGAGGAGGCTTATTTTGAGAGAATTCCATGCAATTCGTTACAACCCACCAGGTTCAAGTTTCTCAAATTGTCATGGATAATCCGTTTTACAGAAAATTATCTCCTATATTTTTAGCCTTCCTAGTTTCACTTAATTAAAACAATCATATATTTTACTTTGTTCAAATATGTGTGACTTCAAGTCCAAAAAATGAATTGTTTCAGGGTTTCTTTTTCCTTAATCGTGTGATTTCCTTATTTGAATATTGTTGTTCTTCCAGGTGTGTTACAAATATATTTCATAAACATCCACACTACCAGTAGATTATTCTTCCTTAATTACAACTCTCAATCTATGCCCCTCTCTTGTTCTGTAATATTCTGTGGCTCCCCACTGCATCCAAATCTCTTCACAATTTCATACCTATCTGACCCTCCTGCCTGATGTCCCAGCTTTTCCACACCTGTCCTGTGCTTCTGCCTAATTGGACAACTTGCCATTTCTTGCACCACTACCACCACCTGTGAGAGAGGAGAGCAGTACTGCATGGGTTGGAAGAGAAGGGCATTAACAAGGAGACAAGAGCATAGATGCTAGTGAGGATTTATCATCCCATCCCTCAAAAGGTGGTAGTGGGTTGAAATTCCAGAACTTCCACAGAAGCTTAAGAAAATCATTTTTGGGTAGAACTCTCAGAGGTTGTGAGGCATGTCTAGGCAAAGAGGGTTTCAGGTAGCCTGTTCACCCAGTAACCTGTAGCTTTAGAGGAACAAGGAAAAGATACCTATACCTTCAGATGTAGCTGAGAGGCCTAGATGACTTGAAGCCTGGGAGTGAAAGACAGGAATTGATAGTAGGAGAATGTACTTTGCTGTTTTTATGAATGCATTCTTCTTGATTCTAATTAATGCCATTTGCTTCTGTAACCGTGCTTGCTTTTAGTTATTTGTTAAATATAGGAGTAAGAGCAGGAGTAACTCCATGACAGGTTGTGCCTCAGCATAATGCCCAGTGCGGAAGTGTGAAGTAGAGACACCAGGAATAACCGCAAAAACCACAAACAGGAGAGAGCCAATCCGGAGAAAACATACCACCAGCTCACCATATCAGGGCATTGCAGTTGTTCTCCGCCAGCATTGCGGCTGTTGTTAACCAGCATTCTTGGTCAACTGGTGCCGGTGGGAAAATTAAAAATCCTGAGGCTTGGAGCCAACCAATCAGGAGTCGAAACAATCTTCCACTTTCAAAGGAACCAATGGACTAAGGGGGGAGGGGGGATGGTGTGCCCAGAGTGTCGTGTGGAACCTGCGTGTCGTGTGCCACCGGTGTGTTGTGTGCAAAAGAAAGTATAAAAACTTCACTTTTATCCCAGGGCGGGGTCCTGGTTCATAGGGAGGCCACTGCGTTGGTACTCTGGGACTTGGACCCTAGCTCGAGTTAGCAAATAAACTCTTTTGCCTTTTGCAGCCTCGGTGACTCTGCCTCTCTGTTCCTGGGACCGAGGGGAACCGGCTCCAACAGGAGAATGCGGTGAGTCAGGACCAAAGACTCTCAAACTGTCTCGGTGGGTTCCACGGAGACCAATAGAGGCAAAACACACTCTGTATATGCCACTGTGAGCCAAGGATGCCCGAGGGCCCAGTGTCTCTCCCCAAATATGCCATGCCCCTGTAAAACCCTTGGACCTTCAAATCCCCCAGAGATAGAAGAGAGAGTGAATATTGTGTTGACCGAGTTTAAAACTGAAATGACCAGAAGCAAAATAGAATGTTTCTTTTTTCTCACCTGAAAACATCAGCAGGTATTTATTTATTTATTTGTAGGAGACCAGGTTTTGTTATGTTGCTCAGGCTGGATTCTAGCTCCTGGGCTCAAGTGATCCTCCTGCCTCAGTCTCCTGAGTAAGCTAATAATTCCCAGCTAACAATACAGGTTTTAGTTTTTGTTTTTTAGAGACAGGGGTCTCGCTCTATCAGCCAAGCTGGAATGCAGCAGCGTTCACAGGCATGATCATAGCTCACAACAGCCTGGAACCTCTGGCCTCAAGGGATCTTCCCACCTCAGCGTCCCCAGAAGCGGTGACTACAAGCGCCACCGTGCCCAACTTCTGTTGGTTCTCCAATTTTCTGCAAACACCACTGGGTGTCCAAAGATTCAATTCAATTCTGGAACTAACTACCCAGAGTTAGCCTCAGACCCCACTTTGGATGCCAATTGCAAGTCCCAAGCCTCTGGTATTTCTGACCCACTTGGCTACAAACTGGGGGCTCCCACAACCCCCTCCTCAGCTTCAGTAATTTGTTGGAGTAGCTCACAGAACTCAGGAAAATACTTACATTTACTGGTTTATTATAAAGGATAAAACTCAGGAACATCCAAGTGGAAGAGATACACTGTACAGGGCAAGGTATGGGGTGGGGCTGTCCTGCAGAGCTTCCATGCCCTTCTGAGGACACCACTCTCCCAGCACCTCCATGTGTTCATCAACCTGGAAGCCCTCCAAACCTCATCACTTAGGATTTTTGTGGAGGCCTCAATTACCTGGGCGTGGTTGATCAAATCATTGGCGGGTGGTGATTGAGTCAGTCCCCAACCCCTCTCTGCTCCCGGGGAGCCCAGGAAGTAGGCTGAAAGTTCCAACTCTCTAGTCAAGCCTTGGTCTTTCTGGTGACCAGACTCCATCCTGCAAGAGTCACCTCATTAGTGAAAACTCAGCTGTAGTTAAAGGGGTATATGATGAATAACAAACGACACTGCTCTCACCCCTATCCCCGAGGAAATTCCAAGGGTTTTAAAAGTTCTTGTGTGTGCTACCAAGGTCAAAGACCAAATATTGGAACAAAAGATATTTCTAGCATCCCTATAACTCAGGAAATTATAAGGGCTTTAGAAGCTCTGTGTCAGGAACCAGGGGCAGAGACCAAATATATATTTCTTATTATATCACAATCCCTAATGCAACAGGATTAGTATCCATAGGCACGCACCAAAGAAAGGCCATGTGAGGACCTAGGGAGAAGGCAGCTGTCTGCAAGCTAGGAAGACAATCTTCCCCAGGAATGGAATTGCCTGGAACCTTGATCTTAGACTTTCCAGCCTCCAGAACTGTGAGAAATAACTTTCTATTGTTTAAGCCACGCAGTGTGGTAGTTTGTTATAATAGCCCAAACCGATGAAGACACCAAACAATACACACGGACATTTATAGATTTAGAAAATCAATTCTAATGATTGCCTATGATTCCATTATAACATATTTTAAAAAAAAAGCTGTATTGATAGACATGTAAGCTTGCAGTAAGTTATGGGCTAAGCTAGTATGACAATTTCAGTGGCTCAAACATTATCAGGTTTATTTCTATTATATCACATGGCCAAGGGTGGCTCTGTTTCACAGTCATTCAAAGCAACAGAAATGCCTTCCATACCCAGAGATTATGTGAGTCTTCACCTGTAAGATTGTCTAATGTATATGTTTTAATAGGTAGTACTTTCATATGGTTTAAAAACTAAAAATCAAGTAAGAAAACCAGACTAAAAAAGACTAGAAAACTAGCCGGGTGTGGTGGGTCATGTCTGTAATCCTAGCACTTGGGACGCTGAGGTGGGAGGATCACTTGAGGCCAGGAGTTTGAAAGCAGTCTGAGCAAGAGCAAGACACCATCTCTGCAAAAAATAGAAAAATTAGCCGGGTGTGGTGGCTCCTGCCTGTAGTCCCAGCTACTCTTGAGGCTGAGGCAGGAGGATCCCTTGAGCCCAGGAGTTGGAGGTCGCAGTGAGCTATGATGAGGCCATTGCACTCCAGCCTGGGCAACAAACTGAGACCCTGTCCCAAAAGTAAATAAATAAAGACAGTGAAACATCTTGCTACTGCCCCAACCCTGTCTGTCCTATTAACCTCATTACCCCCAGCCTCCCCTGGAAAAATCTACTGTAAACTCAGGAAAGAATGGGAGGAAAGGCAAATAACATATTAGTATTATTTTAAAAATAGTTTTGACCTCATAGACCCCCTGAAATGGTATCAGAGACCTTTAGGATTTCTCAGACCCCAGTTTGAGGCCCACTGCCCCTGTCTAATATTAGCACGTAGGAAACCTTTCATAAGAGCTAGTTGATAGCTAGGCTTGGTGGCACCCGTAGTCCCAGCTACTTACTGAGGCAGGAGGACCCCTTGGGCCCAGGAGTTCAAGCCTGGGTGACATAGGGAGACCCATTTCTAAGAAAAAAATTAATAAATAAATTAAAAGCTAGTTGAACAGACTACTTTATTAAATAATTACATATCTATTTAATGATTTATAATTGTTACAATCCTTTCCATGGGACTGTTTCATAGTATTATTTATTTTTAAGTTAAACAACTGTGAAAGCCTGGAATAAAGAATAATGGCTCCCATAGCTCTACCCAGCTCGTTGCTCTCAGCCTCCTGGTAACCATGGTAACGGTTTGTTGTACACACTTCCAGATTGTTTTTCTGTGCATATGTATTCATATACACATGTATATTTGGGATTTGTCTCCCTCCACCCCCACCGCACATAAATAGGATTGTGCTATATATTTTTTTCTGTGACTTCTTTTTTTATTTTACAGTCTGAAGATCTTTTCATATTTTTACTCATAAATATACTTCATTCTTTTGAACAACCACATAATATGGTAACTACTCTGTGACATGGACACTTTATTATTTTGGAGGGAAGAGGAGAAGAGAAACCAATTCATTCTTGTTTCTGTATGGATGACCAGTGGTACCACCTGCAGCTTATACCAGATTTCCATATATGCATGGGTCTGCCTCAGATATAATTTATTGATTTGTCTATCCCTGAATACTCTTAATTTCTACATCTTTATAATATACATTACTGTCCAAGAGGATAAGTCAATCCTCTGTTTTATTTCTCTTTTCAAATTATTTAGACTATCCTTGAATGTTTACTATGCCAAATACATTTGTAATCAGTTCATCAAGTTCTATAAAACATCTAATTGTGATTTTAAAAAAATGAAATTATGTCTTTTTGAATAGGAAATACATGGACCTGGTGCAAAATTCCAAGTCATACAAACAAAACCCAGGGCTACTGAATGTATGCTCACTAGAAAGCAGTCACAGCAGGTGGCATGTGGCTACTTATAGTTCTTAAAGAATTATGACTCTTATGTCACTAGTCTGTGTCATGATCATTAATTCTGTCTTTGAGGACCTATAGAATTTGGTTGTACCACAGTTTTGACTCATTCTTATTTTTATTGTAATTAATTGTATATGTAATTTTATCCATCTCCCCAGCAGAAGTATGGGCTTCCCAGGGACAGCATTCGTGTTGACTTCTCTTTGTATTTCAGTGTTAAGAATACAGCCCAGAGGCCGGGTGCGGTGGCTCACGCCTGTAATCCCAGCTCTCTGGGAGGCCGAGGTGGGTGGATTGTTTGAGCTCAGGAGTTCGAAACCAACCTGAGCAAGAGCAAGACCCCATCTCTACTAAAATTAGAAATAAATCAATTGGACAACTAAAAATATATAGAAAAAATTAGCCAGGCATGGTGGCGCATGCCTGTAGTCCCAGCTACTCGGGAGGCTGAAGCAGGAGGATCGCTTGAGCCCAGGAGTGTGAGGCTGCAGTGAGCTAGGCTGACGCCACGGCACTCTAGCCCAGGCAAGAGAGTGAGACTCTGTCTCAAAAAAAAAAAAAAAAAAAAGAATACAGCCCAGAGATTTGGGATGGTGTTAAGGAGAGAGAAAAAGCATTGTTTTTGATGTGTACGAAGGTGACATTTACTAAGACTGGGCTCCAGCAAGAGTAGACACTGAAAGGGAAAACAATTGCCCTTTAAAATATGCAAACAATCTTCTGCCTCCTAGAAGGAGAGGTTTAATTTACATTAAGGTCAACCATCTCTGAAGTCTAGGAAAACCATTCTAACTGTGCAAAGTCAACACCCTTTCTGAAGTGGATCTGTGGTCCAAGAACTAAAGCGCCCTTTAACGTTCTGTAATGCTTGCCTTATTGCTGGCAGAACTGTATATTTGAATATTGTTTCCTTTAAACTCTCATTTAGGGAAATGCTTGTTTCCTAGATTCAGATTTTCCCATGCAATTACTTCTTCTTACTCTTGGGCCATATCAGTAGTTATATTATTTACGTTGTTGGTTGCCTACAAAAAATCAGAGATCCTGAGGACTGCAGAAAAGATATGCAGGCCTGGTCAGCCCTTTGTGCTGGAGAATAAACTGTCCAAGGAGCTACACTGGTCTTGGTGCCGTGTTACATAGACTGGACTGGTGATGGCACATGGTTTTATTCAAGACTGACTAGCCCAGACTTTGATAACACCACTGATGTTGGATTACTGTATTCTGATATGCCACAATACCTGGCCTCTGTAGAAAACACACTAAATGATTCTTGAACAGATTAAATAAGTAAACTATGTTTGGAGGGATATAAAAAAATCATATAACACAAGAGAATTTTCAGGATTAGTAATAATTTTTCTTATAATTCTGAAGGCTTTTCCCCATTGCCTCTGGCTTCCTGTGTGGCTATTGAGAAGTTCGATTCCATTCTGATTCTTAGTTCTTTGTATGTGACCTGTTTTTTCGTTGTTTGGGTTTTTGTTTTTTTTTTTTAATTTTTTCCTTTCCTTTCCTTCTTTAGAAACTTTTAGGACATCGCCATATCCCTCGTGTTCTAAGCAGCTTCTCCTTCTCTCTAGTTGCTTGATCCCAACTCTGGGCATACACATTTCTTTCCTTTTCCAATGGTGATAGTTAAGACTTGACTGAAACATTTATCAAGATTTTACTAAATACTTAAAGATTTCAGAATAAAATTTTAACACATTGGGCTTAATATTTTTGTATTTGTCATTCTTAACCCACAACAACTATTCAATTAACAACTTTTCACCATAATAGCCATAATGCTACTTTTCTGACAACTCCTTTTTTTTTTTTTCCGGCTTTGTATTGTTTTTTGAGTCAAGGTTTCTCTCTGTGACCCAGGCCGGAGTACAGTGGCTCAATCATAGCTCACTGTAACCCCAAACTTCTGGGCTCAAACGATCCTCCCACCTCAGCCTCCCCACTAGCTGGGACTACAGGCGTGTGCCACCACGTCCAGCTAATTTTTATTGTAGAGGCAGGGTCTCACTATGTTGCCCAGGCTGATCTTGAACTCCTGGCCTCAAGTGATCTTCCTGCCTCAGCTTCCGAAGTAGCTGGGATTATAGGCATGCACCACCGTGCCCAGTTTATTCACATGATTTTTAAAAAGATAATACCAGTGCAAAACTTTTTGATTGTATGTATTCCTAACCCCTCTCTAGCCTGAAAAGTAATCTTATGAGAAAAATGTCTCTTTGCTATATTTTTAATGTTATCACCATAGTAAAGTATTATCTGTTATAGAATTTGATAATTGGATGTCCTAAAAGTTGTAGTCTTTCTTGAATATCTTTTCTATTTCTGCTTTTCCTACTTGCCTCTCCAAAAGAATTTATTCTCCTTTTATGAACTCCAATGTCACTTATATTGCATTATGATCAATTGTCTCCTCATTAGATTGCGAGGATCAGCAGCTCAGCTTAGTCAGCTCTTTACAACCACTAACCTCGCACAGGGCCTTGAACATGATAGGTGCCCAATAGCTACGTGTTCAATGATGCTATACCTTGCGTAGTCTCAAAGCTTTAGAAATTTTTTTTTAAAGTTTTCATTATTTCAGACCTCCTCCCCAACACCACTCCCACCTCAAAATAAAAAAAGAAGTTCTTTCTAAATCATGATTTCCCGCAACGTATCTCATAAGGGGAAAAAATTCATACTGAAATCATGAGGTCTAATCACACTTCACCTCCTGAACATATTTTCCTTCTTTCATATAGCTATCAATCATTAAGAGAAATAACTAGTTATTATACTCAATTCATTATTCATTGCTCATAAATATTTGAATTGAATCACTCTAGATGAGATTTGATAGTGAAGTATGCAATTTGAAGCCTTGCATTCTATTGGAATAGTTGATTTCAGAACTTTTTAGAGTTTCAAGTATAATTTCTTTCTATACCATGAATGAATCCAGTTTGTCACTTACACTGGTGAATATCCATTCCTTGGAGATGTGAAGATGGAAGGCAATATCCATTCAGCCCCTCTGCAGGCCATTAGCAGCGTGACTGGTAATTGCTGTCTCTTTTTACTTTTTATAAAACCATAGTATCATAACCAGTACTGAGAGTTTTCTTAAATAGCCAGGTACAGCGGCTCAAGCCTGTGATCCCAGCTACTCAAGAGGCTAAGGCAAGAGGATCACTTGAGCCGAGGAGTTTGAATCCAGCCTGGGCAACATAGCAAGACCCGGTGTCTAAAAAAAAATTTTTTTTAACTAAAGAGTTCGCTTAAATAAATTGTTATAACTATATAACGAAATATTATGTAGCCTTTAAAAACTCTCTTGTCAAAACATAATACAGGAAAATGTCTCAGTTAAATAGGTTAAAAACCAAGTTATAAAAGAAAAAGAGGAAGGAAGGAGGAAGGAAGGAAAGACCAGGAAGTCTATATAACAAAATGTTTCAGCGCTCTTTCCCTGAGTGAGATGCAGGTGATTTTTGTTTTCTTCTATGTGTTTTTCTGCTTTTCCAATAAACAAGTTTTTTTATAATCAGGCAAAATATTTTAATAAATAAAAAGTCAAAGCAACCAAGAGTGAATCCTCATGTAAACTATGGCCTTTCAGTGATAAAGGCGTTTCGGTGTAGGATCATCAAAAGCACCACTTTGGTGCGGGATGCTGGTAATGGGGGAGGCTGTGCCTGTGTGGGGGTAGGGAGTGTACCTTCCACGCAATTTTGCTGTGAACCTAAAACTGCTCTTAAAAACTAAAGTCCTGGCCAGGTGTGGTGGCTCACACCTGTAATCCTTGCACTCTGGGAGACTGAGGCAGGCAGACCGTTTGGGCTCAGGAGTTCGAGATCAGCCTGAGCAAGAGCAAGACCCCATCTCTACTAAAAATAGAAAGAAATTAGCTGGACAACTAAAAATATATAGAAAAAAAATTAGCCGGGCATGGTGGCGCATGCCTGTAGTCCCAGTTGCTCGGGAGGCTGAGGCAGAAGGATCGCTTGAGCCCAGGAGTTTGAGGTTGCTGTGAGCTAGGCTGACGCCACTGCACTCTAGCCTGGGCAACAGAGCAAGACTTTGTCTCAAAAAACAAAAAACAGAGTCTTTAAAAATAATAAATAAATAAAAGAGAAGAGAAGGGAAAGGAAGCCAAAACATTGGTACCTGTGTTGGGTAAAGTGACGGATTTTGTATCTAATATCCAAAATTTGTTTATCAGCTTTATCCTGCTTCTCTCTTCTTACTTTAGGATTATACATAATTATAATAAATGTATATTTTACATAACTTACAAAACATTTTACTATTCATGAGAAATAAATTGTCTTAAATTTGAGAAAAAGTGGTCTAAAACAGAACTTTGTTATATGATGTAATTAAACTTCTGGGAAGTATCCAACGTTTTTGAGAAAATGTTTTGAGAAATTTTCTGACAGGCTTTTATTGTGATAGAGGAGAAACCAATGTTTTTCCTGTGCCTCACTCAACAATCAACACAGGATACTTCTGTGACCCCAGATGTGTGGGGGTTTCCCCACCACGACAAGCAAGCCTTCAGTTCTCCAGAGTCCGCAGTGGACGCCAGCCGGGTGTCCTCTAATTCAATTCTATTTTGACACTATCTACCTGGAGATAGCTTCAGACCCCACAGGTTGAAGGCTCGGTCCCAAAAGACTGGCCCCACTTCAGATGCCAGTAGCAAGCTAGGTTGTGGCCTGAGTTTCTGACTGACTGGCTATAAATCAGGGTTCCCATGATCCCCTCCTTGGGTTCAATTAATTTGCTAGAGTAGCTCACAGAACTCAGGGAAACACTTTACTCACTTTTCCACTTTTAATGAAAGAGATTACAAAGAACACAGATGAACAGCCAGACGGAAGAGATGCACGGGGCGAAGTGTGTGGAAGGGGCTCAGAGCTGCTGTGCCCTCTCCAAGAGAACCGCTCTCCAAGGACCTCAATGTGTTCAGCTATTTGAAGCTCCCAGAACTCAGTCCTTTTGGGTTTTTATAAAGGCTTCATTACATAGGCATGTTAAGTCATTGGCCATTGGGGATCAACTCGATCTTCAGCCCGTCTCCCCTCCCTGGAGGTTGGGGGCTGGGGCTGAAAGTTCAACCCTCTAATCTTGCCTTGGTCTTTCCGGTGACCAGCCCCCATCCTGAAGCCAAATAGGGGTCATCACATTAGGGTACAAAAGACATTCTTATCACTTGGGAGATTCCCAGAATTTTAAGAGCTGTATGTCAGGAAATAGGATAAAGACCAAACAGATATTTCACAATATCACAATTTGATGAGATTAAGAGCCTCCTTAGGCCAGGACTCCTTGGAGAAATGACTAATCTCAGATTTGGGAGAGAAAATGCATAAAATGATTCTGAAACATTTTGTCTCAACCAAAAAGCAAGGAAAGAATCAAAGACTATTGCGGTCATGTCAAAAGCCCAACCTGAAAGGGCTCCCATTGACTGAAGGGATAACTTAAATATCAAAACAAAGAATGATAACTACAATGAATTAAAGTACATCAACGTGTGTGAAAATTCAAGAGTTTGTAATAATAGTCAACACAAAACCATATCATCTTTGGAGGATGCTAGAGGACACACTCATTTGCCCATTAACAAAAAAGAAGGAATCAAGTATTTATCTTGCCTGTCTTTTCAGAACTGTACCCCAGGGAAACCATGTGGGAAAGTTCTTTCTTAAAGAAGGATTCTAGGCTATAAATATAGAAGAATTAACAAAAATCACAATATTTCCACACATCCTTTAATGAAATAATGGATCTAGAAAATGATCATTGATGACTGCTAAAACCATTAGGTGAAAAGCTGGTGGGAAACTTAATAATGCATGGATCAGACCAATAGCACCAGAAAACAAAGATCAGTCTTAGCATAACAAAAAGAGAGAACATTAATTATTATATTACATGCCTCCTGATGTAGTGCAATATAGGGAGTGCACATTACCAACAACAAACTATTACTGAAAAAAATAAAACCCAAATCTGATCAAAACCCTAGTCTAACTATAATACTAGTTTATAGGTAGTTAAACTGGGAATTCAGGAGTGTGTATGTGTGTGGGCGGCGGGGGGTGGGGCTGCAGAATCATGGAGATACAACTGGCAAAATCCAGAACATGGGATATTTTATATAAATACAAATAGCTGGGTGCTGTGGCTCACGCCTCTAATCCCAGCACTTTGGGAGGCCTAGGCAGAAGAGTAACTTGAGGCCAGGAGTTACAGACCAGCATTGGCAACATTGTGCAAGCCCGTCTCTACAAAAAAATTTTTTTAAAAATTAGCTGGGTGTGGTGGTGCACGTCTGTAGTCCCAGCTACTCGGGAGGCTGAGGTGGGAGGATCGCCTGAGTCCAGGTGTTTAAGGTTACAGTGAGCTTTGATCATGCAACTGCACTTCAATCTGGGCAAGTGAGGGAGACTTTATCTCTAAAAAAAAAAAAAAAAATCAAACTAAATAAAAATAAATAAATACAAATAACCTGCATTCTTCAATATCAACAGCAACAAAATAGCAAGGGAAAAAAAGAAAAGGAGGCTACAGATTAAAGGAGATTTAAGAAAAATTTAGGTCATTAAATATAAAATGTCCAATTTCAAATCAAAAGTGTAATTTATTATATCTCAAACAAGAAGCAGTACAATTAATCAAAGTATGTACCTAAACGATAACACAGTTTTGCCATTTTAGCGGTAGCTTGTGTATGCCAACAGCAAAGAAGCCGGAGAGTGAGTAGCGATGAAATGCAAAAGGTGTTTTCCACAGCTTGTTGAGAATCAAATATTTTTCCTTCCAAGAAGCGGTCCAAAGCCTGGAAGAAGTGGTAGTCAGTTGGTGCAAGTTCTGGTGAACAAGGTGGATGACAGTTTCTAAGTCCAGCTTCTGCAGTTTGAGCAGTGTTGTTTGTGTGACATGTGGTCAAACTTGTCTTGCAAAAGAATTGGCCTTTTGCCAATAGGATTGGTCTATTTACCAAGTTCAGCTGCTTAATCACAAACATCCTCATCATTTCGTCCAGTTGGTTGCAGTAGACATCTGCTGTAATCGATTGACCAGGTTTCATGAAGCTGTACCGGATAATACCAGTGCTGGACCACCAGACAGACACCATTAGCTTTTTTTGATGAATATTCGGTTTGGGACTGTGTTTCAGCACTTCATCTTTATCCAACCATTGTGCTGAATGCTTGCAATTGACAAAAGAATCCATTTTTCATCACACGTAACAATACGGTGTAGAAATGGTTCGCCTTTATGTCATGACAGCAAAGAAAGGTAAGCTTCGAGAAGCTTTCTCTTCTGACACTGGTTTAATTCATGAGGAACCCATCTATCCAACTTCTTTACCTTGCTGATTTGTTTCAAATGCTCCAATATTGTTAGAATAGTAATGACAAACATCACTACTAATTCATACGTAGGTTGAGATGGATTTGCTTTCGCTACAGCTTTCAGCTCATCTTTATCCATCTTGGTCTCAGGTCGTCCACATGGCTCATTTTCAAGATTAAAATCACCAGAATGCAACTTCTCAAACCATTGACAGACTGTGCATTCATTAGCCACATCCTTCCCAAACAGTTCGTTGATACTTTGAGCTGTCTGCCCTTCATTGGTTCCACGATAGAACTCATATTCGAAAATAATGCGAATTTTTGACTTATCCATGGTTTCACAAAAGTTGCTCTAAAAAAAAAAATTCGAAAGATAATCACAAGCCAAACTGTGAGTTTGAAACACTGAGGATGTACCTTCACAATAAAAGCAAAACAAGAAGTGTCAAAGTGAAATGTCAGAGATATCAACTGTCAAATTTAGTACTTAAGGAAATCAGACATTTTATACTTAATAACCTAATATATCAACCGGGCTGGGCACAGTGGCTTGCACCTGTAATCCTAGCACTCTGGGAGGATGAGGTGGGAGGATCATTTGAGCTCAGAAATTTGAGGTTACAGTGAGCTACAATGACTCTAGCCCAGCAGCAGAGCACGACCCTATCTCAGGAAAAAAAATAAAATAAATATGTATATATAAAAAGCAAATGCAATGGGAGGATCTTGTTTGGATTATGATTCAAATGAAACAACTGCAAAAATCAAACATTTGTGAAATGATAGAGGAACTTTGAACACTTGCTCGATATTTAATGATATTAAGGAAGTATTATTGTGTTGTAATTATGTTAAAGGAGAGAGAGAAAAAGAGAGAGAGAATACCTTAAAAGTATAGACTCAAGTATCTGTAGGGGAGGAAAATTTCTCTTTACCCTGTCATGCCTCTGTCTTGGTTTTCTCTCTCTCTCTTTTTTTTTTTTTTTTTTTTTCCCTTTTTCTTTTTCTTTTCTTTTTAGAGACAGGGCTAGGCTGGAGTGCAGTGGCGAGATCATAGCTCAGTGCAACCCTGAACGCCTGAACTCAGGCGATCCCCACACTTCAGCCTTCTCAGTAGCTGGGACTACAGGTGCATGCCACCATGCCCAGCTACATTTTTTAAAAAAGTTTTGATAGAGACAAGCTCTTGCTATGTTACCCAGGCTGCTCTCAAACTCCTGGCCCCAAGTGATCCTTCCACCCTAAAGTGCTTTGATTGCAGGCATGAGCCACTGTGCCAACCTAATTTTGTATATATTTTGAACCACAATAGAGTATCTTAAAATAGAGAGCTCATAATGGGTAGTTAGATCTTCACACACAGTTTTAAAGAGTAACTTACACATGAGGAGCCTAATAACCTGTACCCAAATATTTTTCCTGGTACTTAGTATAAAAATGTTATCTAGCTTCTCATTCTTATTAGAAAAAGTGTCTATGAAAAAAATCTATGAACAAATTTTTTTCAAGTTTCCTTGAGCAAGATTGAAGTAAAACTTTGACTATGTTTGCAATAAATTTTTGCCTTCACAACTATTTGAACAGTGAGAGATAAGTAGAGTAAATATTAGTATGCTCGTTTTTTTTTAGATAAGGAAAGTGGAGATTCAGAAAAGTTGACTTTCCCAAGGACAGAGCTTTACTTGAATAATTGGAAGAACCATTAGTCGAGTCCAGATTTTGTATCGCTCAGTGAGTTCTGTTTCCACTGCACCAGCTGCTTCTCCACTGCATCCATTTCCTTACAAGGTGGCGAAAATGTGAAGGAGCTCAGGAAATTTCACTCCAAAATATGACTCCTTGGTATAAAGAGTATTTTGAATTAAAGGCCCTTAGATATCAACAGGCCCTTGGAAGGGGCTTTTCCTCTATCTGCATAATCAGATGAACCCATCAAAAGAATGATGGGCTCCCTTCTCCTCCCTGTTATCTCAATATATTGTGGGAAAGAAAATCAAAAATTCAACCAGACCTGGCCTAGATCATTTTCAACATAATACCTATTTCTCAGGTTAATTTACAAGTCAACATGTTTCTCCCCCATCCATTCATTCTCCCAGTTATCTCCTCATCCTCCCCAGCAACCATTTATTCCCCCTAAACAGAATTACCTACATTCCTCATTTCCCTCTCCCCTCTAAAAGGAGGTATAAAAATATCTGGATCCCATTGGGATATTGAGTGATCACTCTGTGATTCTCCCTATGTGTATGGTAAATAAACCTCTTTTTATTAATCTTTTTAACTGTGAGTTGATCTTTCAGTGAACTTTCAGAAGAAAGGTGAAGTTTCCCCTCATCCCTTGTCAATGATTGCAATCCCACGGAAACCAAGTTTGCTGAGTGGTATAGTAGACACTCTTTTCTTTACCTTGATATTGTTCCTTTGACTTCAGATGTGCACAGTGAAAGAAAAATCTTCTTCTTATTCTTGGTGGATCATTCTGGTATATGTTTGTTATATTGTAACATTACACTACTGAGGCTTTACTATGGGCAAAATCACTTAATATATGAGAGGCTATTTTAAGACCACTTAATGCTATTCATTCAGGGGGAAATAAATCTCTCAGCCTGGATGTAAAAGGAACATGAAACCCTATCTTCCAAAATGTGACATAGTTTCTTTGTAAGCCAGACCACTGATATTCCTTGTACCCTATGCTTATTTTCATTTTGTTATCCTTCAATAAAATTATTTAAAAATTTTTTGGTCTGTTTCAACTCTATTTGAGGGAAACCAGAAAATGGCTTTTGCCCATTCTTGTTCCAGAGTTAACCTGAAAGTAGGGTAGCCCTGTGGGTCAGCATGATGGTGGGTGTAACTAAAGTCATAAGTAAAGTCATAATCCAAAGGGAAGCTAACATGCCAGTTGATTTGGTGATACCAAATCTATTATGTAGCACATAGGAGAATGGGATGATATGTGGATTATAGATTGGCTTTTTCAGTGAGCTATATTCTAACCTGTAAGAATAAAACATACCATTACTGTAAAAACAACAATAAAAGAGCTTTGGATGCATTCAACAAAAATATATTGGGAGAGTGATATATCAGGTTAATACTCTGAAACCAGACTTCTAGTAGTTGGAGGGAAGCATATTAGAAAAGTACAGTAATAAGCTAGTTTTGAATGGGCAAATTGACAAAAGAAAAAGCCAAGAAAGATGATCAGGAAAGGGAGAGCTTCAACAAGAAATTAAAAATCATTTCTCTATCATCAAGGCAACCAGATTCTCTTCCAAATTTTAGTGCAGTAATTCTGTCAAGATTCAGTTCAATACTGCTGAGTCTGAAGCAGAAGCAATGAGAGAATTAGAATAATTCAGATCTCCAAGTGTGTTAATCAGCAGTTGAAAAGATTAAGCAATGGAGAGGATGAGAGAAGGGAGAGGGATTTTATCAGAACTCTTATTTATCACTTCTGAAGTCAACAGGTAATGTCTAAAATTGATAGATGACAAAACAATAACATAATGAAATACCAATAGTCAACTTATATTAAACATTATTATGTCAAACATAGTTCTAAGTTCTTGACATAGATTAAGCTATTTACTCCCTCAATAAGTCCTGGGAGGTAGATGTTATTATTATTATTGTTAGCTCCTTAAGCATGTTATTTAGACCAATGGAGATAACTACTAAGAGTTAAAAATTGATTACCAGCTGGGGGTAGTGACCATACCTGTGGTCCCAGCTACTTGGGAGGCTGAGGTAGGAGGATCCCTTGAGCCCAGGAGTTGGAATCCAGCCTGGGGAACATAGACAGACCCCCTTTCTAAAACAGAATAATAAAAAGAAAGGGGTTCCCTCTGGGAATGGGACTGAAATGAGACGAAGAGGTGGAAAAGGGTAGGGCAGGGTTCGACTGTTTTTCATTAATAGCATTCTGTATTATATGATTTTTTAAAAATTACACTATTAATATATTTTCTCATAAAAATGTGAATATCGTCAACAAGGCTAAAGGTTAAAATGTGCAAT
>CAUYSK010001200.1:27500-28616 GCA_963575035.1 Avahi laniger | reverse complement strand
GAGGTGTCTCTTCTTTTTCCCTCAAAGAAGAGATGGAGCTGAGGTCTGGGGTCTGACCATGCTGGAACCCCAGTTTGCGACCTCAGGCAGGTTACGACCTCTTCAGTCCTCAGTTTCGGGCTGAGGAGGTGGAGATAAGAGAAGCAGCCTCCCCAGGGTCAGAGTTGTTGTGGGGTGGCGGGGGTGTTGACTGCATCATGTAGGACACAGGGAACCCCTAACGCGGGGCCTGGGAGAGGGAAGGCACTCCACAATGGGAGCTGTTATTTAAAAAATTATTTTCTGACGTCTGCTTTAAACGCTTTGAATTCCAGAAACCTGGTGTAGGGCAGGCTGGAGGCGGCAGGGAGGAGCTGCGTGTCTGTCCCAGGTGAGCTCAGGGCTCCCTGCCCCCCGGAGCCCCTGCGCTCGAATGGGGGTGCAGAACCGCAGGTCATTTACGTTCCCCTGGTATTTAGGAGGAGAGGAGGAGTAATTGCCCTGGCAGTGTCCTGGCTGAATTCCAATTTGGGTGATTACATTCTGCCTACTTAAAATTCCCCTCTCTGGTATCCATGGTAGAAACAATTCTTCAAACCCTCTCCTGTTAAGGGGGAAAAAAATTAAAAGAAAGGAACTAGCCTAGCCTTCTACAGCACATCGTGTATAGAATTGCTCTGCACACCCCAGAAGTGGTTTCCTTTCAAATGGGGAGCGGAGGATCCCCAATGGAGCAAATCTGTCAAACACATTGGAATTTTCCAGAAAGACAAATTTCGTTTAAGGAGGGGAGATGGTGGCTTGGGGGCTCAGGCCTCAGTCTTTTACCCAGGACTCTACCCTCTCCCCGTAACGCCTCCTGCCTGTTGCATGTGTGGTGCTGCTTAATTATAGAATATGAGACTGTTTCCTTTCATTTGGATGCTACTGGGAATGATGTATGGATAACAGCTTGAGAATTCAAATTATTCTACAGATCAACATGACTCGAGAGAAGAAAAAACGTTTTGACTATTACACTAAACAAACCGGGCTGGATGTCAGAGAGATGCTGGGCAGTGCGTACCTCCGCTCGCGTGATTTGCGCTCGTCCTGAGTGGCTTTATTAATTAGAGTACACCGGGACTTTCAAATACG
>CAUYSK010001200.1:0-22500 GCA_963575035.1 Avahi laniger | reverse complement strand
CGCGCTCCCCGCGTCTCTCGGACTCTCCTCGCGACCCTCGCGCGCCCTCCAGCGTCGCCATCGGGGATCGCGGCGAGCTGGCCTGTCCGCGCCGCCGCCCGCGTCCCTTGCCGGGTGGGAGACCACGCGCGGGGCTGGGGGCTGCGGGGTCCGGGAGCTGCGGGGCCGTGCTTCCGCACGAGGCTCCTCCAAGGCGGCGTGCGGGGTAGGTTACGTTATTGCAAACTTGGGGGGGGGCCCTTCCTCGCCTGGGCCGCTCGCTCGCGTCGCCCCCAGGCCCGGGGCGGCCCCTGCCCCTGCCCCTGCCCGCCGCCGGCGTCCGCCCGGGTCCCGGCGTTGCCGCCCCAGCGCGACCCTCCTCGCCGGTCCGCCTGGCCCTGGCTCTCGGGGACGCCTGGTCGCTGCGCCGCCTGGCCCTCCGTCTACACAGCCCGTCCTCGTCCTTCTCCCCGTTCAGTTAATTTAGAGCCGCGATCCCCTTCCACGCTCTCCTCGCTCCCGATTTCTGTCTCCCAGCTTCCTCCTGTCCTGTCTCGCCTTCTCCTGCGGTTTGCTCAGCTGCTTTCTTCCTTTCCTTTCACTTCTGCATTGGACGCGCTGTTTCTTCCCTCCCTCAATGCCTCTATCTCAGCCTCCGACTTCGTATTTCTGTCTATATTCTTCCTGCCCCCAGCCCCCCGCCCCGCCTTACTCCCCAGGGGGCTTCCCAGGTGACCCGCAGGCCTCGCCTTTAATGACCCTGACGCAGGCGACTTCTCCATCCACCGCCCTGGGATCGGCCCAGCCCCGGAGGGTGAGCTTCCCGGCCGCCCTCGCCGGTGCCCTGCGCAGCGCCGCCTGGACAGGCTTGGTTTTGCTTTGCTTGTGCTTTATAAACACAGACAAGCAGGAATTCTTTTGGAAGTCACTGTCCCGTTGGAGAAGTGGCATAGGTGAGTGTAGAAATGTGGATAGAGGGCAGTGGGGGCGGGCTGGGGGTCCCAGAAGCTGCTAGTGGCGGAGACTCCTCCACAGGCTCCCAGAGTTGGAGACGTGGCAGCCTCCAAACCGGGCACACTTTCGTTAGTGACTGTCCCGTTTCACTTAGCACCAAACTCGTTAAAGTTTGCTGGGATTTGAGAAAAGGATCAACCACCCAAATACTACGAGGAGTTCAGATCAAAACAATGAGTTAGTACATTTACCTATGGAGCAATTAAAGAGTAAGACAGAACTCAAGGCTGCTCAGAGAGGAGGGAAGGAGGAAGACACACAGCTTTGGGGGGAGAAATTGGTACAACCATTTTGGAAAGCAATTTTGTAATCTGTATCAAGCACCTTAACACACTCATACCTTTTGATCCAGTAATTGCACTTTGGGGAATCTAGCCCAAAGAAATAATCTGAAATGTGGGAAAAGTTTTGTATCCAAGTTGTAAATCAAGCTGCCATGTATGAAAGAAAAATTGGAAATAACCTAAATGTCCAACGAAAGTGGACTGTGTAAGGAAGCTGTGGTCTGTCTACCACCTGAGGTTGGTGTTGCTGTGGAAACTCGTGTTCGGAAGAATACAGGGAGGTGGGAGATGCCGGTGATCAAATGGCAAGGTAAGAAGGCAGGGTTCAAAGCCTCATGTACAGCATGATCACGACGCTAAACTACATACTAGTGACCGAGGCCAGGCGCGGTGACTCACGCCTGTAATCCCAGCACTGTGGGAGGCCGAGGTGGGAGGATCGCTTGAAGCCAGGAGTTTGAAACCAATAAAAGTCACACGTAGAAAATACCTGCGCAGTGCTTGTCCTCTGCATGGCTGGAGCTGTGGGTGATCTCCGCCCCCCATCCCTCCACTTCTCTTTTGCCTTCTACTTTCCTGGAGGAAGCACGAATTTACCTTTAGGATAGAATAAAACAGCCACCTTTCTCTTTCCTTTGAAAAATGACTGTGAAAGTGCCGAGCACCCTGAGAAGAAAGACGAGGAGGACTCATGGGAAGGCAGCCAGGTCCCCCATGGACGGGGCCGGGAAGGGGAGAGAAGTGGGTAAGAGGAGAGTCTGCGCAGGAAGGGGCAGAGCGTGGGTTTTGGAGGAACATGGAGCTGGGTTCCAGTCCTGCTTCTGCTCTGTGACCGGGGCAGCACTGGCCCCCTCCAAACGCTCACTGCTGCCTTAGCTGTTAAACGCGGGGTTGGCTTCTTCAGCAGCTACCTGGATCACAGTGACCATCGCTATCCTCTTGTATGCTGATGAGACATGAGGAAGATGCATGGGACGCTCCGGCCACAAAGCTACTTCCTGATTGGGGTTTTAGCCAAAACCAGACCCTCTGTTGCCCAGCACCTGAGCACTTCCCTCAGCTGTAGCCACAGCTCTGGGTTTTGCTTGCCGCACACAGGGTGTGTCTGGACGGTGCTTCCCAAGTGTGCTCAGTGGGACACTGTCCCAGCGATGGTCCAGAATGCGCTCTGTGCCAGGGCTGCACGTTCCCCACAGGCAGGGAGCAGATCGCCAGCAAGAGCCCTTGACGCCTTGGCTTTTCTTTCTTTCAATCCATCCTTCATGCCAGGCTGATCCTTGGTAAAACTGGGACATTGAGGAAGTTTATTTGACATGACTTTTCATTTTCTGTGTCAGGACTTCTCTTCTCTTGCCAGAAATTCATGCTCCCTCCCTCCTTCCCTACAGTGCTGTCCAGCAGAACTGGTCCCCAGGCAGTCCGTGGCCAGTTAGGGACTGAGCACACAGCAGGAGGTGAGTGGTGGGTGAGCAAGTGAAGCTTCATCTGTATTTACAGCCGCTCCCCATCGCTCGCATCATGGCCTGAGCTCTGCCTCCCGTCAGAGCAGTCACTGTCTCCCATCACGCCCAGATGGGACATATAGTTGCAGGAAAACAAGCTCAGGACTCCCACTGATTCTGCATTATGGTGAGTTGCATAATTGGAAAGACGGTGCATCTGGGAGTCTGTGTCTGGGGCCCGAGTTAAAATGCTGCTCTGGTTCTTACCAGATGCGTGACATTGAGTATGTGCCAGTGTCTCTGAGTCAGCATCACTGTGTGTGTTACGTGGACATAATAATGCTTTTCCTGTCCACCTCATGAGGACACTGTAAGGGGCAAGTAAAATACAAGAGTGCTTTAAAAGACCATGCAAACAAACAAATGGCTTTTGAAAGTCCAGGGACTTTCTGATTCTCTTTGGCCTTCTGCCATCTTGGATTTTGCCATCACCTGGGTGGGAGAGGACCCTAGGGGGTCTGTATTCTCCCACTGTGTTGAACGAAACAGGACCAGTGTAGCAACCAGCCCGTGAGGGAGATGGGTGTGCAGGTGCAGCTAACAGGTGTGACCTTGAAGGAAACGTGACTCCCTTACCTTCCTCCGCAGGAGTATTGAGCCTGGCTGTGCCCAAGGCGCGTTCTGCTTACGGACTTGCGCAAGGAAGGAGGCGCTGGTGCACAGGCCGAACTCTTGGATGGGAACTTGTTTTCTTCTGACGTTTAAGAAAGAAGTTCTCTCTTTAAAACTCACAAATATTTGTCAGTTATTTTTCTCTCTGAGAAATGTTTTCCTCAACTCTACGATGCCAAGGACCGTCGTGGGCATTTCAGCTGCTGTGGCCTGTGAAAGCTGACTGTGTACCAGAGCTGCTCCAAAGGGGTTAATTGCATCTGAGCATTGGAAAGTGATTATCTAATTAAACTTTGAAATGGAATGGTAAAAACACTGGGTGACAGACTGTCTGTAGGAGGGTCCCCTGAGGTGCTCTTCGTTTATTGCTAATCATCTTCCCTGCCCAGGCTGTGCCTGCTTCCAGCGGAGGCCACGGCAGACCTCGCTCTCCGGAACTCTGCGTTCACTCCGAGATTTGTCAGGCAGACCTCCCCCTCGGTGTTCTGTGCCCTGCCTGAACTCCGCAGTTGTGCCTGGATGTCTTGAAGACTTTTGTCACTTGTCTCCAGTTCCCCAATTTCTATTTAAAATCAGACATTTATTTCTAGTCGTAGAACCATGGAATCAAAGAAATTTGAAGTGTTGGGAGTTGATTCTAGATATTTATGAATATCGCCCAGAATATTTGGGTTTAAGACTCAGGGCGCCAGCCATAAAGCACCTTTAAATCTGCCGGTGCTTACTCAATCCTGAGCAAAGCCCCCCTAGACGCTGTGGTGGACGCAGAGGTGAGGCTGCCGAGCACCCTGCTCTAAGGGAAGCTGCAGGGTGGAGGGAGCTGGGTGGGCGGATTCGTGTGCACACAGCGCTTTGTAACTTAGCCGTCTGTCTGCTCCTCACTGCTACCTGGGCATTTTATAGATGAGGAAACCGAGGCTCAGACTGCTTAAGTGGCTTTTCTGAGCCCCTCAAAACCAGGCTTCCTAACCTAAGAACCCACACCTTTTTGCCTGACGCCCCCAGGAAGCAGCAGTCTGTGCTGAGTGCCCGGGAAAACTTCAAAAAGCGGGGTTCATTCCCACTGAAGGTGAGGAGGAAAATTTCATGGAGGAGGCGGCATCTGAGTATGATTGCAATAGATGGGGCCAGGCTAGAGAGGGCACAGGGAAAGGCAAGGGGACATTGAGTTTGGGGACCAGCAAGTTGGCAGGAGTGACTTGAGACCTTTTCTCCCCTGATTTTTAATTTTTGAATGAGTCCTTTACGCAGCAATACACATTTATTGAGCACCCGTCCGGTGCTGTGCACCAAGATAAATGAAACAGACAAGGGGGCCGCCTCCCCACTCTAGCAGAGCAGGAGCCCTCCCTGCGCAGGACGGGATGGCTCAGACCTGGGTTTAGGTGACGATTGGAGGAGGGGCCGCAGGCATGGAGAGGAGTGAACAGATCTGAGAGCAGCTTATGCTGAAATTCCAGAACTGCTTCTCTGTGCTTTTGTGTCCAGAATTTAAGGCGCTACAGTTACTTCGGTTCCTCTCTAGAATTGTCGTTGTGGAACACTTTAATATTTCGTCCTCAGCAAAGGTTCCACAGTAATATAAGAAGAGCCACCCAAGGAACATCACCGCGGTTTTTTTAAATGACTATTGGGGATATAATTCATTACACTGCTCAATGCCACTTATGCAAATGCCCCTATGACAAATGCATTCTAGGGCGCTGGGCCAAGAAAAATTGGTTCTTCTGACATACGGGCTGGATCCTACCTCTTGACAAAAGGAACTCCATGGCCGGCCATCCTTCCCTCCAGACTCCAGCTGTTGGGAAGCTCAGGATGAATTTTTGGGCTGAATTTTTGTAGCATAACCTGGAATATTGTACCTCCCTGCCTGGTCCAATTGTACTCTATTGTAAATTGTTCTTTTCAAAAGGGGGGTGGGGAGAAAGGGGAGTGATTAAGTCAATCAATAAATGGTTTAAAATAGCTTTTGGCAGCATAAAATAGCTTGCATAGGTCTCTCAGAGACCGTTTTCCAAACTCTGTTCCATGGCACACAAAGGTTCCATGAGATGTTCGTGGGTGTTCCGAGGGAGGGGAGCTAGCACAGCTGGTGGCGTCATTCATCTTAGACTCATTTTAAAGTATACGTTCGAAAAATGATAAACTTATTTATAGAGCTGTTCTAATTATTAAACAAGAGAGGTTGTGTGGAATAACAGCCAGGAGCACTGGCTCTGGAACCAGAATCCCCAGGTACAACCTGACCTGGAAATTCCTTAATTTCTTTGTGACTCAGTTTCTTCATCTGTAAAATGGCACTGATGATAGTATCAGCCTCAGAGTTAGAGCAGTGCCTGACGCACGGTAAGTCTTTGACGAGTGGTAGTTTTTATTTATAAGTGCGGATCCACCTTTGGGAGAAGAGCTCTGGCACCTGGCGATAGGAGTCACATGGTAAACCACCTCCTGCGGGAAGCATGAGGCTCCGCGGCGGGTTGTGTATTTTGCCTCCACACTGCCAAGCTGCGTGTTTTCTATGTGACAATTGCCGGTCTTTGTTACGCTTTTTATCTCATGATTTTAACATTTATTGGTGCAATTATTCAATGTTTACTTTATATTAAGCATATGGATCAAATTTTGATCATTTCTTACAGCAATTAATTCAACTGTGAGACCAGTTTTTTCCTGTCTACTTTAATTTAAATGCTATCACATGAGCCTGTCTTGGCATCCTGACAAAACAGTGCAATTTAGACAACATTCCATGGTCAAACAAGTTCGGGAAATGCTGCCTGAAGTGATGTGTTAGCCAGGTAGGACCCCCTAGAGCCAGACTATGATGTGGACTCAGACACAGCCCCAACCACCATGGCCTGTCAGAACCGTTCTTTATAATGGAAATTTGATCTGTACAAGCCATAAATTTTTTACCATGGGTAACAGGTCTGCCTACCAACTCCAGCTTTAAAACAATACCTATGCGTTTATGATTCATTCATTTAGTGATTGTCTACCGAGTCCCTCCTGTGTGCCAGGCACCATGCTGTGCACCGGTGACACTGAGTCCCACCTTCCTTTATTTAGAGCTGTGTTCTCCAGCGTGGTGGCCATAAACCACAGGTGGCTATAGAACACTCGGAATGTAGCAGGTCTGAAGCGAGATGTGCTGTACATGTTGAATATACCAGACTTCAAAGACTTAGTATGAAAAGAAATGTAAAATATCTGCTAAATAATATATTTATTATATATTAGAAACCTGTAATAATATAATTTAAATAATGTTGGTTACATGTTGAAATAATATTGATATAAATTTAATTTATGATTAGCATAGATTATTATTAAAATTAATTTCACTTGCTTCTTTTTACATTTTTTAACATGGCCACTAAAAAAATTTTAGATTACGTATGTGGCTTACATGCTATTTCTATTGGATGGTGCTGGTCTAGAAGGTTCACGGATGTGTAATTAGTTTATTATAGTACAACAAAGGAAATGCTCCAGTTACCCAGAATCCCCCAGGAGCTGGAGGCTGACAGGTGGCGAGGTTAGCCAAGGCTTCTGCTGTGTGGGGAGGCTCGGGTTCCTTCCTAAAATTAGAGCCATGAGTCTCGAGTTGGAAGCCAGGGAAACAAAAGTGAGCACAAACATGCTGGGTCATGGCACCACTGGTGTAATGGTATCATGCAAGATTCCCGTAATGGGTCAGATGGTAGCATGTGGGCGTATGAGTCAGCTGCTGCTGTGTAACACACAAACCCCAAACCTCAGAGATACACAGCAGTATGCGTTGATTCTCACTCACAGCCCTGCAGGTTGGCTGCGGTTCAGCTGACGTAGGCAGGGCTTGGCTCGGCTTGCCTCTTCCCTGAGGATTGGGCTCAGATCTCCCCTAAGGTTGTTTATCCCAGCATCCAGACTGAAGAGGGCAGCAGCTGCCTGGGAGGAGCTCTTCGCATGATGGTAGAGGTGCAAGAGGCAGTTGAGCAAGACCTCGATTTGATCGCACCTGCTAATATCCCATTAGCCAAAGCAAGTCACATGGCTGGGACCAAAATCCAGCAGCTGGGAAGTATATTCTGCCCACCTCCAGGGCAAATCAAGCCATAATGGCCAAGTCCTACATCTGTTGGCTAGAGAAAAGTGCTCCTCCCATGGAGGTGGGCGTGAGAAGGAAGTCAATATTTGCGGAACAGTAATCTAAACAATATCTAAACGTGGGGTGGGGGTATGATTAGAGGTAGGGTGAGGCAGGTCTTTTCTGAACGCTAGTTATGAAGGGAGTAGAAAACTTGATGGTCCATGGTAGGGTGACCATATCATTTATCACTCCAAATGAATACTTTCGAGAATCAAAGGGGTCTGTGAAAAGTTGTACCAAGGCCAGGCGCGACGGCTCATGCCTGTAATCCCAGCTACTCAGGAGGCTGAGAAGAGAGGATGGCTTGGGCTAGGAATCTGAGACCAACTTGGGCTGGTGAGACACCCATCTCAAAAAGAAAAAATTACACGAGGACAATGTGGATAGACCAGGATTGTCCCAGGAGAACCAGGGCCTCAGGTCATGTCAGCCATAGGCCGAATCCCCAACACCGTATTTTGTTTCACTGCTATAGCAGTTTCTTTTAGTTTTCTTTTCTTTTTAAAAA
This sequence comes from Avahi laniger, assembly GCA_963575035.1. Taxonomy (NCBI): domain Eukaryota; kingdom Metazoa; phylum Chordata; class Mammalia; order Primates; family Indriidae; genus Avahi; species Avahi laniger. Next base: position 14,466 of record CAUYSK010001200.1, on the reverse strand, counting down.
TAAATTTGAATATTCTCCAGAGAGGCATATGTTCCCATGCTCTATACAGGCCCGGCACCCTCTTTGGTCTTACACATGGTCAGATCATCTGCCTGGCCTTTCGGAGCATTGGGGCTGTGGCTCCTGGTGAAACAGCCGCACCTTGCTCTGAGCAGTCACACTCTGCAGGGTGGGGTGTTTGAATTGCAGGACCACTGCAACAAATCGCCACACAAAAATTTATTCTCTCCCAGTTATGGAGGCCAACAGTGCAAAGTCCAAGTGTCAACAGGATTGGTTCTTCCTGGGGCTCTGTGAAAAAATCTGTTCCCTGTCTCTCTCCTAGCTTCCAGTGGCCACCTGCCATCCTTGGCGTTCCTTGCCTTGTGGCTGCATCACTTGCTACCTTCACCTTCACATGACCTTCTCCTTGGGTCCCCTGGTGTCTCTGTGTCACTTCTCCCTGTCCTTTCTCTTATAAGGACATTAGTGCTAAATCCAGGATGCTCTCATCTCCAGATCTGCAAAGACCCCATTTCCAAATGTGATCACATTCACAGGTACCAGGGGTTAGGGCGTGGATATATCTTTTGTGGGGAAACAATTCAACCCACTGCACGTGGACCACCAGGTGGGCGCCATGGAGAGCAAGGTATGCGTGGGCAGGTGCAAGGCACAATGATGGCCGAGAGAGCGAGCAGGCTGTCAGCTCTGCTGGGAACGAGGCTGGGAGAGTCCTGCAGGGAGCAAGCCTTCAGGTGGGTCTGGAAAGCTAAGCAGAATGTGGGGGAGAGGGAGAAGGCATCCAAGGCAGAGGGAATGGAATAAGCAAACCACACACATGTGCAACATCCTGGGGACAGCTCTGGGGGTCTAACTACCTGGTTTGAAGTGGCGGCTCGCACAGAGCGTGGAGTGAGGGCGGAGAGGCCAAGCGATGAGGCAGGGCTTTGGGTGCCAGGTCACGGTACCTTTACCAAGTATGTGGAGGAAATGCCTCATTGCTCATTTTCTTTGCTTTGTATTCGAGATCCTATCGGGGAGTGGCAGAGACGGACTAGTTGTTCACCAAACCCATCTTTTGTCTTCCTGGGCACATAAGTGAACTATAAATCCCAGGCCCCCTTGCAGTTGGGTGCCGCCATGTGACTGAGGTCTGGCCAGTGGAACGGGGGAGCAAGGACATAATGCCCCTTCCAGACAACTTCCCTTTCCTCTGCCTGCCAAATGCAGATGGGACTGCGGCGGTGGGAAGGGGCGTTTCTGAGCCCCAGATGGAAGAGGCCTGGGTGGTGAAATGACCACGGAGCAGAGCCCCTCACCCGCCCATACTGTGGGAAGCGACTGAGATTTGGGAGTTTATCCCGACAGGTGCCTACTCTGACCTTAACAACCACTTTTCCGCTGCTGGGGCGAAGAGTTCCCTGCAAAGAACGGGACCACGTTAGGCAAAGGTCTCTGTGGGAGAGAGAATGGGGCTAGGTGGGGGCCTGGCCAGGGATAGCTCATGCGCCTCAGAGGAGGTGGTCTTCACCTGCCCCACGGGGCATCGGGTGAGCTGGCCTGGTAAGGTGAGGTCCCATGGGAGGCACGTTTCCACATTTCCTAAGGAGATGCAAAGTAGAAAGACGTGGGGCCAGAGGATTGGGAATTCCAGCTAGAAGTTTCTAGATGGGGTCCCAGTCCTCTGCAGCCAGAGGGAGGAACTGCAGGAGCGGGAGCAAAAGCAGGGGATGGAGGCAAAGGTCGGGAGCTCCGCCAGCTCCAGGTCAAAGCAGATGCAGGCTGGAGCCGCAGATGCGGGGCCACTGTGAAGGCGCCCCCGGAAGGTCTCTGCTTGCTGCTTGGCGAGGTGGGCGTGAGTTGAGAGGACAAGCCAGGGTGCCCTAACGATACAGGGTTGAAACCATGAGACACACCCACGGAGCCAGCAGTTGTCACTCATTCAGTCATTCATTCATTCATCTACACACATCTTCTCAACACCTACTGTGTGCCCAGCCCTGGGCCAGAGGGGAAGGCACACAGGACGACGTAACCGTACCAACGCAGGGCACGCTCGGGGCTCTGACGGCGGGAGGGGAGGGCTGCAGAGGAGGGTCCGGCATGGCATCTTTCCGGAGCCCTGAGGCAGGTGGTCCTGATCACAGCAGCTGCTCTGAAGTGAACTTCCCTCCAGAATGAGTCAGAGGAGGCTCACCAGCGAAGACTGTGCTCTGCTAACTCACCAGTGCAAGCCCCCTTTGTCCTCCTCCTTGGAAGGACAATGTCGTGGCCTTGTCCTTTTGTGTTCAGGCCGGCAGGTTCTTGGCAGATGTTAAGTACAATAAAACCCACTCATTGTGGCAGCCTCTGCTTCGGTGCCCACTGGTAGATTGTGGAGGCGCGCGCGCACACACACACACACACGCACACACACGTGTGCGCACACACATGCACGTAGCCCGTGGGGTCTGGCAGATGCAATTAGCTTCTGGGTCCTTCAGAATTAGATGCAGGTGGCTAATTGTCCATGCCAGGAGGCAACTGTGGGCACAATTAGTCATGTCTCTTTCCCCACTCGGGGCTAATAATGGGTGGGAAATCTGAGGGGGAAGAGAGAAAATCAGATGGGGCTCAGTCTCGCCTTAGCCCTGGGCTGTGATGTGCAGCTTTTGGGGGGACTGCTCATCCTTTGGGCCTGGGAAGAGCTGTGGGGGTGGACGAAGGAAGGAAGGAGGAGGGGGCGGCCACTCCGAGGATGGGGCCCTGTGTGGGGCTCACGTTCCCTCCGCCGGCCCCTCAGCACACGGGGGTCTGTGCTTCCGAGTCTACAAACGATGCCCACCCCTTGCTTGTGTGCAGCTTGTCAGGGTTTTCAAAGCGCTTTGCATAGATTATTGCATCAAACAGCACATGACTGGGAGGGAGGCGTAATTATCACATCCCATTTCACAGGTGAGGAAATGGAGGTTCACCTGGCAATTAGCAGGACCCAGGCTGCCTAACGCCAAGCCTGCCTGCTCCCCTTTTCACTTCTTCGTGTTGTCTTTTGTCCTTCCTGTCCTTACTTTCTTGGGGGGCGGTGCAGAGAGATGGCTCCCCAGAAACCGGACAGTGGCTTAGGGCAGAGCAGGCTTGGGAGGTTCCCAATGTATTATAAAATTGCTTCAGCAAACAAGCTCTGAAGGTCTGCCCTGCCCGAGCCCGGTTCAAGGTGCCATGGGTGGTACAGAGAGGAAGTAGGCGCAGTTGCTCCTTGGAAGGAGTTTATAGTGCAGTGGAGACAATAAAACATGTACATGATATCCATTATATAAGAGGAAATTGAAAAGGGCTTTAAATGCTTCCCTGATGAGCCCAGTAACTGGCTGAGCGACTTTGGCGTTGCCTCTCTGGACCTCGATTTCCCCAGCTATGTACGGTGTCGAGCCTCAGCGATGACTCGGGCTGTGTCCAGTTCTTGCTGTTCATTTCCAGCAGAGCCGTGGAATGCAAGAAGGAAGAGATTACTTCCGATTGGGGGAGGGGAAGTTGGGACAGGGGTGCACCAAGCGATGGTCTTTGAACTGGGCTTTACGGGTAGGATTTCAACGGAGAGGGTAGAGCAGGCGTGCATCCTAATCCAGGCTGTGCTCACACTTGCCTGTGGCCGTGAGTGACAGAAAGCTAACTTTACAGGCGTCAGAGGGAATATATTGGCTGGCTTGTCATGGTAGTCCCTAAAGATGGCTTCCCAATGAGTCGTGTCTCTAATATTCACACTCTTATGTGGGTCTCTCCCTTTGAGTCTGGGTTGACTCCGAGACTTGCTGGTAACCATGGAAATGGTGGAAATGATGCTGCCTGACTTCCGAGGAAGAAGTATTGCAGCTTTCACCTTGTTCCTTTGGAACGCTCACTGTGGGTAAAGCCAGACGCTGAGAAGTCCTGCTTCCCTGAGACCTCCATGCTACGAGGAAGTTCAAGCTAGTCTTGTGGAGAGGATACATGGAGGGGGACGCCTGGCTAGCCCGCAGCTGTTTCCACTCATCCAGAGTGGTTGACATCTGAACACAACAGCATCGAAGACCCCAAGCTAGATCCTCCTAGCTGCACTCATCAACCCATGGAACCATGAAGATAATGATAAATTACTGTTTTATGTCACTGTATTTCGAGACGGTTTGTTACACAGCAGTGGATAATCAGAATACATATTTTCTGCAAATGTCTAGGGAGGTCTCATTTCAGGCATGGCTGGATCCAGGAGCTCAAATAATTTTTACCTTTCTCATGTTTTGTTCTCTTCTGTGCTGGCTTCTTTCCTGAGCTAGTTCCCTGCACTGGCTGTCCCCCAGAACTCTGAAACTTGTATTGTCCCTGCTTCCAGCAACACCAGAGGACAAACTGGCTGTTGCTCAGCGGTTAAACAAAATTCCTGGAAATACATCTCATTGGCCTGGTAACGTGCTCTTCCTTGAAACTTTCCTGATGTGGCCAGAAAGGAGGGGTATGGAAGGAACATTCTGCACCCCTACAAGAAGGAATTAACATCAGCGCTGCCCAAGTCAAGTCTTGAGTGTGGAGGCGACACCTTCTAGAAGGATCCCCGAGGGAGCTGTTATTACCGAACGGAAAATGGAACCTGGACAGGCACCAGCAGATGCCCATTCCCGTGGCCTGTGTCAGACACGTACCTTTCCCCAATTTTTGTTTCCTCTTATTTAAGAAAAACTCAGGAACTAATTCTTGTCCTGCCCAACTCATTGTGAGGCTCAGGTTTGAGAACAGCATATGTCTGCAGCCATACCACCCTAAACACGCCCGAGCTCGTCTGATCTCATAAGCTAAGCAGCGTAGGGCCTGGTTAGTACTTGGATGAGAGAACAGCACACCGAGAAGCCTGTGAAAACTGTCCTGGAAGCAGGGTCTGTCTGGAAGAGGTGACCATTCGCACCAGTAGCCACCTGGAGGCTGCTTAGGAAGAGCAGAGCAGGACGAGGTGCGACTCCCCCAAACCCAAATGTTCCCCACAGTCAGGAAGGGAACCCAAACCCAAGGATTCCAGATCAGAAGGCAAGATGGAGTGTCCTTTCAGCAGGACACCTTTACCCTGTGTTTCCTGGAGTCGGGCGAGTCCGCACGTCGGCGGAACGCAGAGGTCTCGAGTTGAAAAGTAAATGGGAAGAAACTTTCCCAAAGACAGAAGCACACCCTGCTAGGGCGAGGCAGAGGTGTCTTTTCTGGAAGGAAGAGGTTTCCCCTGAACCTGCAGAGGAACAGAGACCCTGCACAGGAGGCCCAATCTAGGACGATCAGCTTTACTGGGGCGCATATTGTGTTTTCTCCATTGATTATACTCCAAAGCCCCTGCACATATCTAAAGAGAAGGGACTTTTACCTTGGTCAAGGACACAGGACAACACCACAGAGCAGTATCACAAATAGGAGAGACTAGATGCTGGGAGTCAGAAAACTCGCACTCTTTCCATTAGGAAAGCAACCCAGTTCTTGAGCTTCTAATTCTTCAAATGTGGGGTGCGGTGTAAATGGTATGCATCCACTCTTCCACGTGACCGTGCCTCCCTTGGTGGGTGCATCATTCATTCATCTAGGCATCCACCCCATCATGGGTTCACTTAGTCACCTATCCCGACAGTCCTGCCCATACCAGCGTCAGTCGGAGCAAAGTTCCTCTGCCTGGTAGAGGCCTAGCGAGAAATTCTCAGAGCAGGGAAATGGTTAAAATAAATCAAAATAAAATCAGAGTTGGCTGTGGTGCTTATTCTTAATGACACACAGGAAACTATAAACCAGCCATGCTACATAATTGACCACTGAGGATTTTTCACTCTCAGTCAGTTTGAGATGTACCGAATCCAATATCATATCAGTGATTTGATTTGTTAATAATCAAATTGCAAATACCTTTTCATTTGGCTTCAAAAAGCAAACAGCCATTCGGAATAATTTTTATGGGTCTTGGAATGCAATATAAACTTAAAATATTGTGTTTGCAAGTCCTATTGGCATGACCGTATTATAATTTATATTGGCCTATTTTGATGTACAGTGGCATAATGAAACTTTAAAAAATATATTCTGCAAAGCTGCATCTAAGCCCAAGCCGGCAGCACAGATTAATGTAAAAACATCATGGGAATTCTTTGCATATTTTTTACGGAGATATCTAGAGAATGACTTTTCTATTCTCCAAAACTTTAACTTAAGCAGGGTTTGCAAAGCCTTTCTGAGTCACCTCTTGTCACCTTTCCAGGCCCGCTGCCTGACGCCTCTCTTCCTGCCCCACTCTCCTCCCACTCATGCACCCCGACTCTGGCCCTCCTGCATGCAATTTTCTGGACCTATCATGCGCGTCCACGTCTGCATTCAGTTTTCTATTCCCTTCATCTGTAATGCCCTTCCTCTCCTCTCTGCTCGGAGAATATCTCTTAGACATTCTTCCGCTCCTGCCTAAAATGCCATCCCTGCTGGGAACTTTCTCTGACACCCCCAGAAGTTATCACTTCCATTCTTCCACAGCAATTGAAAAGGGACTCTATTATAGCTCTTGTCACAGTGTGTTACTGTTATTTGTTTACACGCACAAGACTCTGAATTCCTTGACAGCCTGAACATGATACATTCAATTCAAAAACCCCAGTGTCTACCACAATGCCTGGTGCATAATACATGCTCTGTAAATGTTTGTGTAGTGGTGCTGTGGGTGGATGGATGGATGGACGGATGGAACAATGGGTGGGTAGTGAATGTATAAATGGATGGAGGGAAGTATGGGTGGGTAGTTGGAATGGATGGATGCAAGAAAGGATGGATGGGTGGGTGGATGAGTGGATGGGTTAGTGGGTGGATTGAAGGAACAGATCCTCCTGGAGGCTTTCCCTGACACTGATGCATTTAAGCACAGGTTGTAGAGAGGCTTCAGGACCTAGATGAGTTGCTAGACAGACTAATCTGCTAGATGTTTTCCAACCAGAAAGGCTCTGATTCCGCTATATTCTGCGTGGCTACACCTCAGCACAGAAGTGCAATAGAGGCTTACTTTCCTTTCAGAGCCTATTTTTCAAAAAGGGTCAGGAAAAGCCTCATTAATAAGACAGCATTGAAACAGAGGCCTGGGGGAAGAACATCTCAGTCACAGGGAACAGCAAGTGCTAACTAAGTCCCTGAGGTGGAAGCCTGCTGTTCAGGAACAGCGAGGAGACCGGTGTGGCTGGAGCAGAGGAAAAGATCTGAGAACTACCGCTTTATGGCTTCTGTGTTTGGTACCTTGCTTAGAGAGGTTTTGCTTCCTTGGCCTTCTAAAAACGTTCTCCCATGTTTTAGCCATATGCTTGTGTGCTTTATAATTTTACTCTTAGCTCTTTGACTTAACTAGAATTTATCATTGTATATGGTGTTAGGTAAAGTTATAAAATCATTTCTGAATGGAGAGCCAGTTATCTCAAGGTTGTTACTAAGGAGTTCGTGCTCTCCATGGATTTAAGACACCACCTTTACCACACACTGAACAGTCACTTACGCAATGTTTGTTTTCCGTACTCTCTTATTTCACTGATCCATTTGTCAGTTTCTATGTTGGTGCTGTATTACTTTAGCTACTAGAACATTTAAGATGCTTGATGTATTTTTTCTTGGATTCTTTTGTATTTTCTCGTACAGGGGGACTTGAAAATCAGTTTATCAAGTTCTATAAAAAATTTTGTTAGGAGTAGATAACATTTAAAAGTGAATTTGGGGAGCACTGACATCTTCCAAGCAGACCGCTCCATCTGGACACAGGGTGCTCTTCATTTTGTTTTCCGGTCCTTCTTATATCATTGAGATATAAGTTTGTTCAGTTTCTTTCAAATAGGACATGTGCATTTTTAGTGAAGTTTATTTATACATATTTGTCAGTTTGTTATTGTTTTTTGGCTTTTGGTGAATAGAGGTTTTTTTCTATCGTATTTTCCAATTGGTCATTGTGTATAGAAAACCTATTATATATATTCCAGAAACTTATTGAAATCTGTTATTATTTCTAGTACTTCATCAAAAGAAAAGGCTGCACAAAACAGAAATTTTAGTTTTTTGCTTTCCCTTCTATATATTATTTTATTCTTCTTCTCACCTAATTGCTTTGGCTATACATCCAGAAAAACATTGAACAATAGAGATGATTGCAGGTATCCTTGTCATGGTCCTGACTTTAATGGGGATGCTTCTAATGATTTGTCATTGGAAATTATGTCTGTGATGATTTAGGGTATAGGTATAGGCTTAGTGCTACAACAAAGAGACTATAAAATCTATAGCTCAAATAAGATGGAAGCTAATTCTCTCTTACACAAGAGCTCACAGCTGGGGTAAGCAGCCCAGGACTGGTTCTGCTGTTCTCCTTAGGTAGCTTCCAAGCTTGCCCCAGCCATCGCCATTTTCCAGCCAGCTGGAAGAGAGAAAGGGAAATCTAGGGAACATAGCTTCTTTTTTAAAGCAATAACATGACAATTGTTGGTATCACTTCCACTCACATCCCATTGGCTTGAACTTAATCACATGACCACACCCAACTGCAAGGGAGGCCGGGAGACGTAGTCTCTAACTCGGCAACTGTCTACCCAGCTAAAACTAGGGGTTAGGTACAGTTACAAAAAGGGGGGAAGTGAGAGTGGATGATGGGAAGCTAGAGCAATCTCTGCCTGCCACGATATTCTTTATCAACTTAGAGAAATTTCCTCCTATTTCTAGTTAACAGGCAGTTTTGAAATTTTATTTTTAAATTTAGGGTTAGGTGTTTTATTTTACCAGATTATTTTTCAACATCTTTTCAGGTGACTATATGATTTTCTCCTGTAATCTGTTAATGACGTGGATTTCCTAATGGGAAATGTGGAACCGTATTTGCATCTCTGGGATTAAACTCTATTTCCTTAACAGATCATAGGTCGTATTTTAATTAGGATTTGCTTCTAGGTGTATAAATGATGCTGATCTATAGTTTTCTTTATGTGTACATTATTCTTGTTTTCAGTATCAGGGTTATGCCAACCTGAAAGGATGAACTGGGAAACCTTCTGCCCCTTCCCATGCTCTGTAACAGTTGATAATATCTGAAACTATTTTTTGAAGGTTTGCGGAAATTTGTTCTTAAAACCATCTGGCATGGTTCTTTTTTTGTTTTTTTTTTTTTTGTTGTTGTTTTTTTTTTTTTTTTAGGAATAGAGCTTTGACTACCGTGGCGGAGGCTGCTGACTATCCACAACATCAGTTCTCTGCTTTTTCTAAGATAAGAGAATCCTTGACTTGTAGCTGAGTACGAATGCCCGGAATGAGACATTTTTCCTAGCTTCTCTTGTGGCTAGATGTGGCCAAGTTCCAAAGTGCAAGCTGTGAACGATTTCAGAATTTAAGTTGTGAAGGTAGTGAGTGAGTTTGCGTGCGACTTCCAGCACACGTGGGGGTGTTCTTCCTCCTCAGTTCACTGCCTGGAAGAGGGACCTAGAGGTGAGTCAGCTGGCGCGCTAGGACGCAGCTCCACGAGGCAGAAGGAGCCTGGGTCCTCAGTGCCGTGACGCTGTCGTGCCAGCCCCAGGACAGTCAGGAATGGAAGTTCGCTTCTTTTTTGTTCGAGCCACTGATTTTGGGTTTTTGCTGTGACCACTGAATCTAATTTATTAAGCCACATTTTTAATAACTTCCATTACTACTGGTCTGTCATTTTTTTGTTTCATTTTTAGGTAATATATTTTGGTAAAGAATTAACCCCTTCACCTGGATTTCCAAATTTGGTAGAATATAGTTATAGAAGATGCTATAATTTAAAAAAATCTCCTCTGTCCATAATTATGGCTTTTTTCCCATTTCTGTTACATATGTGTTCTCTCTCCTTTCTCCCCCTCCCTCATCTGTGTCTTCCTCACCTCTTGCAAACACACCAGGCATGCTCCTCCCTCAGGGTATTTGCACTTGCTGTTCCCTCTGTCTGCAGTGCTTTTCCCAGGTATCTGCCTGGCTTTGTCCCCTGCCTCCTTGTGGTGTTTTCTCAAAAGGTTCCTTCTCAGTGAGGTCTTCCCTGATCACCTTATATATACTGTAATTGCAAACCAACCCCAATCTCTCTTCCGTGCTTTGTTCCTCTCTATAGCTCACATCGTCCTCAGACATATTTAAATTTTACATGTTTATTTATTTATTATTTCCCCACCTTTACCAGAGTGTAAGCTCCAAGAGGGCAGAACAATGCCTGGCACCTCGTGGGTGCTCCAGAAATTTTCAGTGAATCAGTGAAAATTTTATTATTTTATATCGAAAGTATGTCTATTTTATTGGTCTCTTAAAGTTCAAGCTTTTGTTTCTATGGGTTGTCTGGTTTTTTGTTTCCTATTTGATCACTTTTTGCTTTTATGTTTATTAATTTCTTCCTTTTGCCATCGTTAGGTTTATTTTCTTGTTCCTTCAACCTCTTCAGTTTCCTGATTTCAATGCGTGGCTCATTTGGTTTCAATCTTCCTGATTTTCAAACAGAAGTTTAAGGCTATAGATTTTCCTCTGAGTATTATTTTGGCTGCAAACCACAGGCTTTTATTTGTAGTGGTCTCGTTGTTGCTTATGTCCAGATAGTTTTTAATTTCAGTGTGCTTTTCTCTTTAACCCTGAGTCATGTGAACGACACTTTAATAGTTTAGGCAGACAGACTTTATTCAGTTGCCTTCATTGTGGCTGCTGGTAATTCCTAATTTTATTGAATTGTGGTCAGAAATGTGGTTTGCATCAGCTTTCCATTTTTGTTTTTTAAAAAGACTTCTCTATGGCCTACTATCTGATTAGATTTTATGAGTATTCCATAAAAAGAATATATATGATTTCATTCATCTGATTGCTAAGTTCAAAATTTTGTCTATTACACCAAACTTGTAAAATGTGCTACTTAAGTCTTCTATATATTTTTTTCTTTCTCTGTTTCATCCATTCATTTTTGAGAAAAGTGTGTTGAAGACTTCTGCCATGATGTTGTATGAGTAAATTTCCTGTTTTATTACCATCTTTTTACTAAATGTTTCAATCATTTCTCATGCCTTTATTTTTTTGTAAGTCTTTTTAATTAGAGTCTTCAATGAATGGCATACATCTGGATTTAAAAGTTCACTCAGTTTCTGACTTTTAATATGATATAAGAATTTAATGCATTCACATTTATTTTTCCACTGGTATTATTATTTTATGTTTTCTAGTTACCATACATTATGATATCTTTCCCCCCTCTTTCCAGCCTTTTATTGGAAAGATTGCATTTTCTTTCTCCCACTGATTTTTCCTTCTTTCTGCATTTAGAAGTTATACATCTCCTTCATATTCATTCGCTTTTACCCTTTCGTTGTCAGTACAAATATTTAAACATATATTCCTAGCATCAACTAGAATGAGTACTTGTTCTCCCACACAAGATAAGAACTGTTGTCAGGTTGGGATGTATCTCCCCAGGGCCATTCTGTGAATTTATACACATGTATGTGTTCCCAGACTTGGTAGACACAATTCTAAGAATGACCAGTAAGTATAATCCCTCTTGAGCATGGATGGACCCTTCAAATATGATGTTATTCATATCACTCCCATAGTTATGTTGTCTTATATGGCAAAAGGAAGATTGCAAGGATGTGTGTAACCTAATCTCAGCAACCACGTAAAAGCAGAGTTTCCCCGGGGCTGGTGGCAAAAGAAGGGCGGGCCCGGACACAAGCTGGACTGGATGCACTGTTGGCTGGTTTGACGGCGGAGGGGGCCACAGGCAAGGACCAGGGGGCAGCCTCAAGGAGCTGACAGCGACCCCTAGCTGACAGCCGAGAAGAAAATGTGGCCTCAGACCCAACAACGAAAAGGAACCGAATTTTGCCAACAGCAGGAATAGCTTGGAAGAGGACCCGGAGCTCCAGATGAGAATGTAGCTGGCCCATGCCCTCTTGCCGCCATGTGAGATCCCGAGCAGACCCCAGCCACACCACCGGACCTCCAAACTGAGATGGTAGATGGGTGTTGTTTTGAGGCACTAAGGTTGTGATTGTTTGTTACGCAGCAACAGAAAACTAATATGCCATAGCAAACATACCATAGAGTGTATGAGGGTCCGTATGTGTGTTTATACGGTGGTGTCGGTACATTTGGGCTGCTGTAACAAACTACCATAGACTGGGTGGTGTATAAACAACAGAGATTTATTTCTCACAGTTCTGGTGGCCAGAAAGTGCAAGATCATGGCTCTGGCAGATTCAATGTCTAGTGGGGGCTCACTTTCTGGTTCATAGACAGAGCTTTCTTGCTGTGTCCTCACCTGGCAAAAAGGACAAGGCAGCTCTCTGGGGTCCATTTTAAGAGGGCACTGATCCTGTTCATGAGGGCTCCACCCCTGTGACCTAATCCGCTTCCAAAGGCCACACCTCCCAATACCATCACACTGGGATTACAGTTTCAATATAATAATTTTGGGGGGCACAAACTTCAGATCACAGCAAATGACATTATTTTCTTTCTTGTATTCAGTTTTATGTAGTTTCTTTTTTTTCATTATTAAAATGTTTTTGCTATAATTTCTCAGAATTTTGGTGGCAAGAGAGATGGGCATATGGCTTCTTACTCTACCTTGCACCAACTATATGCAGTTTGTTGAAAGCTGAATTTGCCCTTAGAATGGAATCTCTCCTCCTATGCTAAACAGCAAAGCACTGAAAGCAAAACCAAAGGAAAAATGGATAGATTTAACTCGATTAAAATTTACATTTTCATGTTAAAAATTATAAGAAGACTAAATGTCCAACAATAGAAAACAATTAACTAAATTGTAGTGTGGGGTTTGACAAGCTGCAGCCTGTGATCTGGTGACCTGTTTTTAGTCATAGGTTTTTACTGGGACCCAGCCACTCCCATTCCTTTCCTATTGGCTGTGGCTCCTTCAACACAACAGCAGAGTCGGGGACTAGGGACAGAGACTTGTCTGGCTCATATAGCCTAAAATATTTTCTATATGACCCTTCACAGAAAAAGTTGCTGACCCCATAGCACACACCTATGAAGAAATGCTATGCTAACATTGAAGAACACGTTCTCAAGGAATTTCTAATGGTGTATGAGAACCACAGATGAAGTAGAAAAGCAGGTACAAAACTGCACATGTAAGATTCCTCTGTAAAATGAGATTAACGATAGTACCTACGTCCTAGGGTTGCCCTGAAGATGGACTTAGATCTTATTTGCGAAGTGCGTAGAACAGTGTCTGCACGTAGTTATCAAAGCACATGCTCGCTACTAGTCGTGGTAGTACCGTCCCGGTTACACTCTAAAATATGTATTAAGGATATGCTATAGTGCTCTAATGATATGTATTAAAGATAAAAATAAGAAAATAATTTGAAGGCAAGACACCAAATATTTGCTTTGATCATCTCTGAAACGGGTGATTTTTATTTTCACCTTTATATATTTTGTATTTCCCAAATTTTCTCTACTGTATGTATTGTTTTTATTTTTATTTTTTGCCATTAGGTTGACCCATATGAATGCTGGCATTTGATCAATTTTGACACAAATGGCAATTTCATATGGGTCAACCTAAAATTTTATAATCAGAAAAAAAAGCTAATGAAGCATGTAATTAAGAAAGAAATTGGCCCTAATATAGTGGAGGATTTGGGGCAAAAAAGAGGACAAGCGGCAGCAGTTTTGTTTGGATCGAACATTGAAGGGGATGTCGGGAAGGTCTCATGCAAGTGAAAGAAGTGGAAACAGATGGAAAGCAAGGAGGTCACGCAGGGGATGGACCTTGGGGACCCACGTTTATGCACAGCACCAAGGAGGCGCTTCTAGAAAAATTCTAACAGAGGGCACGACGGGGAAGGCACGTTACAGTGTCAAGAATGAATGGGAGAACAGATGAATTGAAGTCAGCTGGAAGGAGGAAAAGGGAAATTCCAGCAAAAGTGAGCCTAGCGTGTAGATAACTCGCTCCTTCCCTCCCTTCTTCCCTCTCTTCCTCCCCTGGATCATAATATATGAGATACCAGACTAGATGCCAGGCTGTGATTAAAGAATGGTCACAGCTGGGGGAGGCCACAGACAGCACACTCGGGTGCCTGCACTGAGTAGTACAAGCACCACCCCGCCCCCACCCCCAGCCTAAAAGGAGATTGGCCTTAACTAACCAGGAACAGAGGCAGCAGGAAATGATGGGTTAGTTCAGTGGTCTGCCTTACCGGATGTACTAGTTTGCTGGGGCTGCTGCGGCTGCGCCCACGCCTCCATCTCGGACTTCCAGCCTCTAGAACTGTAAGAGAATAAACTTCTGTTGCTTAAGTAGCCGTTTCATGCTCACTTCTGTTGAGACACCCAACGTGTTGTCCTTAATAAATGATGCTTCTAGAGCCAAGGTTTGGGTAAGGACGTGCTCTCTTCAGCTCTGAGCTGCCTCCTCTTTCTGCCAACCTCAGCACTTCGACTAAGTGGATAGGAAGGGTTCTCCAGAAAGAACAGAAA
>CAUYSK010001199.1:0-17919 GCA_963575035.1 Avahi laniger | reverse complement strand
ATTTCTTGCATGTGCTCTCCACCTTTCTCTATAGGACCTCATCTATAGAGCCACCTGAACGAAGAGCCTTGCAGATCCCTGGAGGTGGTCTACTTCCACCACACAGCCAGGCTTTGTGAGCCCAAAGTGAATCTCCTTATGCTGGATCTGCAAATTTAAAGTCATCACCTGACCTAATGACAAACATTTGAGACACACAGCTAAACTGCTGGGATAATTAGAATTCTCCTCCTTCTTCTCTGCTGTGGACTGAATTTTATTTCCAGAAAATGCCTGTGTTAAAGCTCTAACCCCCAATGTGACTGTATTTTGAGAAAGAGCTTTTAGGAGGTGGTAATTAAGGTTACATGATTTTGTAATGTTTTCTGAATAAAAAAAAAAAAAGAAAAACAATAAGGTCATATGAGGTCATAAGGGTGGGGTCCAAATACCATAGAATTGGTGTTTTTATAAGAAGAGAAAAAGTTCTCTCTCCATTTCTCCCTCTGTCCTTTCCACCCTCTCTCCCTTCCACGTGAGGACAGAAAGAGGTTATAGGTGGCCATCTGCAACCCAGAAGAGAGTCCTTACTAAAACCCGACCATGCAGGCATCTTAATCTCAGACTTGCAGGCTGCTGAACCGTAAGAAAAAAAATTGTGTTGTTTAAACCACATGTCTACAGTATTTTTTTTGTGTGTGTGTGCCAACCTCAGCTGAGAGAGACACTTTCACTGGATGGTTTCATACCACATGAAGTATAATATTTAGAATGACAAGCCTCTTTATTACTTATTCACAGTTCTGCAAATATCTCAACATTGTTGAGTATGAAGAAGAATCACCAGGAACTTAGTCAAATGCAGATTCTCTGGCTCTGCTCGAAGATATTTAGCCTGGAAACTCTCTGGTATGTTTTAGGCAATCCTCAAGTTCCTATGTTCCCTGGGGATGTTGGCAGAAAGAAAGTTCCCTTTTGCTCAACTGGGTTGACTTTTTTTCTGGAGCCTTCCCTTAATGGACAAGGCTTTCCTCTCCACTGTAACTGGTAGCCAGTTAGAAGACATCATCTGCCCTTTCCCATGTTGAACTAGGAAGTAGAAGACATAATGTTCACTTTATCCTGCCAAAGTAGGAAGTACAAAACATCATCTGTCCCTTTTCCTGTTAGACCAGGAAGTAGAAGACATCATCGGCCCTTTTTCCTGTAAAAGTAGGAAGCATGAAACGTCATCTGTCCCTTTTCCTATTGAACTAGGAAGTAGAAGACATCATCTGGCTTTTTCCTGTTGAACCAGGAAGTAGATGGCACCATCTGCCCTTCTTTCTGTCAAAGTAGGAAGTACAAAACATCATCTGTCCCTTTTGCTGTTGAACCAGGAAGTAGAAGACATCATCTGCTCTTTTTTCTATCAAAGTAAGAAGTACAAAACATTATCTGCCCCTTTTCCTGTTGAACTAGGAAGTAGAAGACATCATCTGCCCTTTTCCTGTTGACCAGGAAGTAGATGACATCATCTGCCCTTCCTCCTGTCAAAGCAGGAAGTATGAAACATCATTTGCCCCTTTTCCTGTTGAACCAGGAAATACAAGACATCATCTTCCCTTTTTCCTGTCAAAGAAGGAAGTACAAAATGTCATCTACCCCTTTGCCTGTTGAACAAGAAAGTAGAAGACACCATCTTCCCTTTTTCCTGCCAAAGTAGGAAGTACGAAATATCATCTGCCTCTTTTCCTGTTTAACTAGGAAGTAGAGGACATCATCTGACCTTTTTTCTGTCAAACTAGGAAATGGAAGACATCATCTGCCTGTGTGCCTGTTGAACTAGGAATGCTGAACATTTTATATCAAGCTTAGCTCCTGCACTCTTTGCAAATATTGTTCTCTCTTCCCAGCTTGAAACTACCACCTAGACACATAAACAGCTTTGATTGCACCCAAAATAATTACTTCCTCTACACTTGTCTCTTAATCTGAATTCCTAGCCATGAGATTTGAGATCTCTCCAATGGCCCTGATTAGATCAAATTGATTGGAAATAGTGTCCCTTTTCCCATATGCATTCATCATAATACTCCCCTTTGTTATCAAATAGTCATGAAATAATGTAAATAATATGAGTTATCGTCAGTGCCCACACCCTTAAACACTATGACACACTGATATTCCTGTGCGAATAATGAAGATGATGTTAAAAAAAATGCTGCTTTTGATAATGAAGATGGTGGCAGTGATAAACGCTGAAATTTTTTGAGAAGTGTAATTGCATAAAGTGCCCAAATGTTTAGAGTGCTAGAAGCAAAATGTCTGAAATGACCTAATAGTTAGAGAGAACCTCAGGAAAATCTTGCCGCATAAACTATGCACACACTCTTTATTCTGCTTTATTATCTCTGCATGAAAAATGATTTTCACACAAGGGCTTAAACCATTTATGAGGAAAGCAAATGACTTAGATCTTATGCTGTGATACCTACACTGCCTTGGACAGTTTCAACAAAGATATTTTCCATTGTCTTACCTGTCCCTCGATGGCAATCTCTGCAGTTTTGGGGAGAAGTCTACAGTGCATTGGCCACCATGCAGCTCACCTGCCAGCAATATAAAATGGTGAAAGATTGAATCATGTCAATAAACGTGGGCTGTGAATAAAAGCATTGACCTTCTTTTGGTCTTTGATTGCTTTCCTGAGGTGTTGATTGAAACCCAAGAAGATTGCTGCGGCAATTAACACAGACTGGGACTCGCTAACCGGCGGCTTTTGGGGAAGACTGGACATTTTCTGCTGTTAGCTTTTGTATCTCATATGGTTTAATGTATGGAAGAGGGATGGAAAATAGATTAAAGGGGGAACAGACATCTAAGTCTTTTTTATATAAATACATTAGACAATGAATTTAAGATGTGGCTGATTTGTAGTAGAGGGCATATACAAAATAGATACTTTTTAGTTAGTCCTATTAAGGACAAGGAGAAAGATCGAATTGGGGAAGGAAACCTAAAGAGGTACAGAGACAAATCATCTTACACTGATTTATGTGGAAATGTGGATGATTCTCCTTGGTTTTGAAATACCTGGAGGTAAGGGATGCTGTCCGATTCATCTTTCTACAATCCGTAGGGTTCACCTCCCTAAATACTTGCTCTAAGGCAATAGTCAAGACATGGACTTCCAAGAAAATCAAAGCATATTTAATTCAGTATAAAAATGACACACCTCAAAGTGCTTGAAATAAATCTCTTCGATTTTTTTAGGATAAATTCAATGGTGATGTAATTTGAGATATTTGTTTTTTATTTGAACACAAATGGACTTTGTTTTCAAACAAAAAAAATCAAAGTTTAAGTTGATTTTTTTGAACAGTAAGACACAATTAAACCAAATATGTATAGCTTGTCTCAATGACAATATTCATAGTCTAGTACTTTCCCTGACAAATATATCAAAATAATCATTTTAGCATAAAAAATATCCCATGGACATGCGCACACACATGCACACACACCTTAAAGTTGTGTAGGGAGAGATTTTGGACCTCAGCAATGAGAGATGTATGCTATGTGTTAACATGTTTTGGTCTTCAAAATGAGAAAATTTCTCAACCCCTTCTATTTCTCCAAATGTAGGACACATATGTGGATATTTCGTAGAACCAGCCATGGAAGTTGTATCTCATTCCTATATAATAATGTGCGTGACTTGGCTATTTATAAACTGACAAGATTCCATGTGCATTCTTTCCTTCCTTCCTTCTTTTCTTGCCTTCTTCCCCTTCCTTTCTTTTCCTTTCTCCACTCCTTCCATCCTTTCTCTCTTCCTTCCTGATTTCTTACTAATTGTATTAAACATCTACTTTGCAATGGGATTGATAAAAATAGAGACCTTTCATCAAGGAATCCACACACAATACAGAAACATATCTAAAGATATCATTACAATAGCTCACAGTGAGTCATTTTTACATGTATTACATCAATCGCGACATTCTGCATTTTATATGCTTTAGTACTTCTCAGTCATTGATTTCAACAGCATTTTCTTATTTTCCTTTGTTTTCACAGCAAAGCTCTATTCTCTTTCAACTCTGTGTTCCAATATTTCTTCAGGTGAAATATATCGAACTGGATGAGCACTGTCTGATGCCTGCCTTTCCATATGAAAACAGCAAATCATACGTTTGATGCAGCCTCTACTACTTTCTAAATAACTTTAATTCAGCACATTTGGTGAAACGAGTTGTATAAACATATCAAAGTTATGCCAAAATGTGTAGGGAAGGGAACAAACAGTGCTAACAAATTACCTTGCAGCTCCTGGAGCGTATTTTTAATGTCTGGAGATTTGAGTTTTTCACAACATAACCACCACGAAACACCTTTGTGTTTGTGTGAGTCCTGTAGGTTAATTTCTCACCCTGAAGAAGTCGCTGTAATTGATATCGACTGTCATTAGCTTCCTCCTTGAAAATAGCAGTAGGCAGTAGTTGGTAGTGCAATTACCTGCGGGTACCTGTCTGCACATGCAGGTGTGTTGCGGGCCCGCATGATGCACCGCCTTTTCAGCGATTCAAAGGATTAATGAACTACGGAGTGTTGGAAAGAACACACTCCTTCAGGTAAGACAAACCAGAGCTGAACTGTAGCTTGAATTTACTGCAGAACCTAAGTTAAATAATTTCCCTTCTGAGTTCAAGAGATTTATGGTACAACCTGGTGACTATAGTTAATACAATGTAGTGTATAGTTGAAAATTGCTGAGTATATATGTATTTCAAGTATTCGTATTTTTAATCAAGAGTCTGGGGGATGGACATGCTTGAAGCTCTGACTCAGGTGGGGCAAAGGCAACATACGTAACCTAAACATTTGTACCCCCGTAATATGCTGAAATTAAAAACATAAAAAAAATAGAGAGTTCATAACAAAAATTTAACAGGCTAGATTATGTAAGTTCCACATTAAGGGATATTGCAGATGATAAAGCAATAGCAGTAAGTATAACAATAGTAATTATTTGCTCGGTACCTGCAATGTACCAGACAATGTGATAGGTATTTGCATAAGTATCTCATTAATACCACAATTCTTTGAAAATACTATAAATATTCCAAATTTTATTTATTTTATATTTTTTTAATTTCAGCATATTATGAGGGTACAAATGTTTGTATTACATATATTGCCTTTGCCCTGCCCGAGTCAGAGCTACAAGCATGTGTGTTTTAAATGCTCGCACCACAAAAAAAGGGATATAATATGGATGTTAATTGTCTCAATTTAAGCACTCTACAATATGAAATACACATATTTCAAAACATCATGATAGACACCATAAATATGTGCAATTTTTGTCCATTAAAAAGAAATTTAAAAAAATATTCTTTTCTTTGGATTTCAGTTTTCCCAACAGTAAAATGGGAATAATACCTACCTGTTAGATGTGTTTGAGAATCAAATGAAGATATTTTATAAACACTCATTTTTTAAAAATTTTTGAATTTAAAATATTACATTGAATTAAGTACAATATTCTTCTTTCATTAATAGAATGCTCGAAAATAAACCAAGTAATATATCTCAAAATGCTAAAACTAATCAACTTAAAGCAAGACCGTAGTTATTGTAGCTCTTGACTCACAGACAGCACCAGTGAAGGATGCAATTTTGGGGTGATGCATGTTGTGCCCAAAGGGGTTTGGTGTCTGGATTGTACTGTGGCTCTAACCTTCCCCCATTGCTTGAGTTGCTGAAAAGGCAGAGGTTCAGGTTTTACTGACAGTAAGTAGTTCTTTTTCTCTTTTTTCTACGTACAATGAAAGTCTATTCCTTGCATGATTGCAAACAGAATTTCCTGTCTTTTTGCTTTAAAGATGGATTTATTCAAGCATATATACTTACAGTCAGATTCACCCATATAGGTGAGCTTTTTGAAGAATTTTGATGTGTCAGGTCTTATAATCACCACTACACTCAAAATAACACACCCATCACCCCATTCTGCACCCAGTCACTGTAACCAGGAATGTGCTTTCCTCTCCAGAACTCTGTCTTTTCCTGAATGTCATGCAAATGAAACCATATACTATTTGCCTTTTAAGTCGGACCTTTTTTAATCCAAAATGTTTCAGATTAATGCATGTGGTTACAGATGTCGTTAATTTATTCTTCTTAACTGCTGAGGAACACCCCATGCAACATATATATCACAGTTTGTCTATCCATACAGAAGTTGATGGACATTTGGTCTGTTTCCTGCTTTTGCCGGTTATAAAAAAATTGATAAAAACACATGTATGTAGAGGTCATTGTATTTTCATTGGTTTTTGTTTCTCCTGAGTGATTTCTGGAATAAAATTGTTGGGTCTTATAGTAAGTAGATGTTAAATTGTGTAAGAAATTGCCCAATTGTTTAAGTGGCTACAGCATTTTGCATTCTTACTGCCAATCACGATAATTCCACTTGATTCATATCCTTACCAACACATTTTATTTTTCTGTAGCCACTCTATTTTATTTTATTTTTTTGAGACATGGTCTTGCTCCGTCACCTAGGTTAGAGTGCAGTGGTGTCATCACAGCTCACTGCAAACTCAAACTTCTGGGCTCAAGCGATCCTCCTGCCTCAGCCTTTGCAGTAGCTGGGATTACAGGTGCCTGGTACCATACTTGGCTAATTTTTCTCATGTTTGTAGAGGCAGGGTCATTTACACTTAATATGATTTTATTGATGTGATTGGAGTCAAATTTATCATCATTCTCATTGCATTCTTTTTGCTCCATATATTCTTTATTATTTATTTTTTTCTATCTTTGTGAATGTGGGCAAGACCTGGGACTTGCCTCTAACAAATAGAACATTGAAAATGTAACAGCACATCACTCTCTTGATTATGTCATGTTATAAAAAGTCTTAGTCTGGTTAGAAGATGATTGCAAATCTCTTCTCTCTCTTTTCCATTTTCTCCCGCCCTTTCTCCTTCCACTGCTAGCTTTGAATAAATTTGCCTCTGTAAATTCTAGAGCTATGAGAAAATAAATTCTTATGGCAACCTCAGGGGAACCTTCAGATGAGCATGCAGCCCCAGACAACACCTAAATTTTACCTCTGCATATGACCCATCTATACTGTGCCGAACTCCTGTACCAAGATAATGATTGCATTTTGTTTTAAGCCAGCACATTTATGGCAATTAATTATGTGGCATAGAAACCTAGCATGTCTTTCTAGGGATTTTCACTTGTTTATCAAGATCCATGTCTGTTATCACATGAGTTTTGCCTGAAGCTGTCTGATGGGCCTAGGAAAATGAGATTGTTTTTAGTGTATCTGGCTTGTTTTTGATTATCAGCATAGGAAGGTTCACTCTGTCTTTCTCCACCTTAGGTGAAGCAGAAAATCCTTTCTTGCCATTTAGTGGGTTCCATTCCTTTTCTTTTCGTCATGGGGTTAATTGCAACATGACCTTAGCCACTATTGCATTTTTCCACCATATTGAATCCTAAAAATTCTTAGGGAGAGAAAAACATCCTGGTCATTTGTTTCTGCCTGCAATCTGTGACTCGAATGACTGGAAAATGAGGGAGGAAGCTTATTTCCGTATACGCTTTTTCATTGCAGTGTCATATGTGATGCCTGGCCTATGATGCATGTTCCACACGTGATTGTGGGGCTGGATATTCCTAGGAGCCATTCAGTGCTTCTGGTGGCAGAAACTCTTCTACTACTGTGGGGTATTTATGACCATGGATATCCTGGTTTTGTTTTAGAAATGATTTATTCCCTGCATCTTCACATCAGCTGTACAAGTCTGGTGGAAGATTTTGTATAGCAGTTAATCCTTAACAAACACATTAAAGAAGATAAACTTTTTGTCTCTAATCCTAATTAGAACAGGAGACAAAGGAGTAGGCGAAGAGAGAGGTATGCACGTCATGTGTATATCCGCGAGGAGGAAGAGTCTTCTGTCCAGGTAAAAATATGGAAATTTTATTATATTATCTCCTTAGCTCTCAATCCTACCTCATGGGGTAATAATTAATATTCCCATTTTACAGATAAAGAGATAGACACCCTAAGTAACTGAGACCCAAAATAATTTATAATATGAGTGATATCCTGAAGTTACTAATGGGTAGAATCATTATTCAAACATGGAGCTTGCATTCCCAACCACTGGAGTATGTTATTAACATTTCCAAATGTGAGAACCTCAGGGGAATCCTCCTGGGAGCACACCATAGTATTTTCCTCATCTTGGGTTGCTTGACAGAAAGTTTCATGGATTAAATTGAGCCATTGAAAACCTGATGAAGAGTTTCTTAGCCTTAAATTTCCCATGAGATTCACTTTGTACAGTGTTTATTTGATGCATGCTTCTTGGTGTGTGGGTTTTTTTTTTTTCTATTACCTTAAATGCTTTCTCCAGATGCCATTTTAACTTTAATCCATACATTGATTTTAAAACATTTATATACCAAAGGGCATGCACTAATCACACAACATACAGCATTATCTACTCTCACCATTTATTCTAATAGTGTTCAAATCACAGGTTATTTGCCTCTGCACACGGGTATTTTTATTAATCTTCTCATACCTCATTTCCCAAGGTTAACCATATAAAGAAGATTTACAGTTCTTTTAGGGAATTTAAATGGGTAGGTTAACCTTTCTGGGAAAACTATGGGGAAGAATTTAAGCATATTTTGCTTAAAACACTTGAAGAATGCAGCATCTCATGGAGCAAAAGCTTTTTATTTTTATCAGCTTATCCAAATACCATGCCCCGTGTCTGCTTATTGGATTTACTTTCTCCCAATAATTCTGGTATTATTCAACTATTTAAATTCATTGATTATGTATAATCTGCTTTTTGCTTAAAATGAATAATTATTTAGCTTCTCATCTAAAAACTTGTTATCATATGTTTTAACAAGCATTCGATAATGGGGTTCGTGACTGGGTTTATGTTAAGGTCTGTTGGTGAATATTAAATGTAAACAACAACAAAAAATGTCATGGACCTTAATGGAGTTACTTATATAACTACTTCAACTCAAATATTAAACATAGACACAATGTCAGGACCTATCTAAAATTTTTATAAACACCAATGTTAGAAGGAATAGAAATTAAATTTTTCGTAAATGACCAAGAAGGTGAACTTTGTAAAGTTATTTTAGGTATATAATGTGGTTTTTTTAAATTAGATCTGTATAACATAGTATTCTCATAAGATTCCACTGTGCAAACCTTGGCTTGCTTATTTGCAAACTCACATGTGTGTTTTGCAAGCTTGACATTGCATACTTTTACCTGGGGTTTTGCAATGCTGATGTTGGTCTTCGCATGTTATTATATTTTTCTCCTGATAATCTTAGAATGTTGCTAACTCAGTCAAAGAGTTATAAGTGATTTAGTAAGCATGCTGTGTATAAAATTATCTTCCCTAGGTTTTAAGGATAATGTTGAAATGCAACATACATTTCGAGAAATGCAAATGATAAAATTTTCAATATAAGATTTGACTTTAATCTTAACGTTTTAAGCCCTTAGAAGTTCAATCAAGATTAGTACCTTATGAATATTCATTTTATTGACAAACAACTATGTTGTTTGGATGAAATAAATACCATTATCCTATATATAAATTAAAATTTTATTTTCCCTGTTGGCATAATTATTTCAATTTTTAGTGGAAGGTGTTACAAAAGCAGAGACATTAATCTACTTTGACCAGACTGGAGGCAGGACTGCCTTCCAGGTTAATGAACAGCAAAGTGAATCAATTTATAAATTAGTTTCACAGAGAATTAGGGATCGGTAGTTTACTCAAAACCCCGTGTCCTTGCTGTCGGATCGGTCAGGAAAAGTACCATATGTCTCTTAGGGGAGCGTTTCTAGTCTAAAAAGATTTCACATCTCCGAATCCCAAATGCATAACTCCTGGCAGGAGTTTAACTTTGAGACTAAGTGATTCACAGTCTCCAACGTTGGTGTCTGGGCTCTGGAAGGCAGGAAGGGGTACTTTCACTGGCAGAGATGGTGCCCATCAGTTGATACTATTCAGAGCTGGTACAGGACAGCAGGAAGGTGTCCTTTGTGAACCAAGATGCAGGTATCTCTCAGTCAGAAAAATGCCTCCCCTCCCAAGTTATGAACACCCTAATTCCTGCAATCTGTAGATGTATGATGTTATAGGACAAAGGCTGCAGTTAAAATGAAGATTTCAAATCAGTAGACTTTAAGAAGTAATCAGTAGACCGTTGTGGATTGTCTGGCTGCATACAAGGTGAATGCAAGGGTCATTAAAGGTGGAAGAAGGAATTGGTCAAGAGAAACTTGTGCAGGGCCACAAGAAAGACTCAGCCCCGCGCTGTTGGTTTTGAAGATGGAAGAAGGGACCTCGTTTGCTGGCGGCCTTAGGAGCTGGAAATGGATTCTCTCCTAGAACCTCCAGAAAGAAAGACAGCCCTGCTGGCAACTTGGTCTTGGCCCAATGAGCCTGATTTTGGACCTCAGGTCTCCAGAAGTGTAAGATGGCATTTTTGTTGTAAGCTGCTCTGTTCGTGGTCATTTATTGTAACAGCAATAGGAAACCAGTACAGGGAAGATGATAAATTTGCTGGCGGGAGCTGGTGGACATCCTCTAGACTGTTTCTGAATTTCCTAAAGTCATCACCTGAGAAGGAGAGGAGATGAGCAACACGCGAAACATTCATCTCGGAAGATAGGAGCATAACTTGGCCCAGAAAACATGGTAGATTTGCCTGACAACATGAATGTTCTATTTGCAGTCAATGAAATTAAATTAAATTTTCTGTCTGCACGTGCGATAAACAATGGTTCCTTTACTTAATACTTGTTCCACAAAACATGAGAAAAATGCATTTTCACAGAGTTCTAAACAGACTCAAAAAAAATTCAAAGTTCATGTCCTTATCAAAGGGGAGTTCCCAATAATACAATAAATTATTTTCCCTAGATCTGGAAAAACAGCAGCACATGTTATCTTTGGGGGTATTACATGTTATGAAGTATTACACATAATTAGAAGAAGTGGAAAAGTTTCTGTTTAAGAAGTTTTGAATTTTTCTCACATTTTAGTGATGGTTTCAAGATTCTTGTAAAATGATACCTTAGCATCTGGGCAATGACAGTCAGTCAACATTGATTACTAGGATTTAATTATAATAATGACTGTGGGATTCAATAACTATAATTCACAAGGATGGCAGCAGTTCTACCAGCTGTGAATTTTCATCTGAAGATTTAGCTACTTTATAACCCAGAGTGTATAAATAGTTTTGTATTAATAGCATTTGCACCATGATCAATCTGACATGCTGTAAATGCTGGTCAGCTGTAGGCTGTCCAAAGTCAGAATATCCAAAATATTTCCCTTTTTTATGTAAGACACAAGAAGTTGTTCTGAGAAAAGATAAACAATGATTAATTTAAAGTATTATTCTTTGATAATATGCAAAATGTACACATTTCCATTTTATACATAATTTAAGGAGTTAAAAGATTCACATCATTTATGCCCATTAGGACTTAAGTGTTTTAATGTTTACAGAACAAATATTTACATCTTCAAATAAAATATACTTCTTTATGTATTTCATACAAACCATCTCCAAGTTAATATCAAATGAACGTAAAATTTTAACAATTTCTAATTGCATTTCTAAACTCAGGATATAAAAAGTCACCTTTTTCCATATATCAAAGTCCACATCCATTTTTCTCATCCTAATATACACAATTTCCTTTAAAAATGCCAATAAAATCTCAAAATTCCAGTGACATCTGTATGTGTCATTCAGTATTTGCATGCTGGTTCCTTCTATACCATTAAAAACTGTACTGAAAATCTACCAAAAAGAATTACCACTTTATATCAAATACAGATAGCTAAAAATTACAAATAGAAAGCCAAAATATGTCAGTACAAATGCTAACCAGAAACTTTCCACTTCTGAAAATGTCTTCAGAGAAGTTCACATCTATTTATGGGTGAGAAAGAACGTTATGTAACTTGAAGTATTAGGTTGGAGGATCAGGTGTTCGTTCAGCTTCCACGACATTGTAGGAAGTGGTTCCATGAGCTGCTCATGAATGTTGTGAACAGAGGATAAGCATGTTGAAAATATTTCAATGACCAGTGTAGATGAGCAAACATAAGGTGAGTCAGAAACCAGTGGTGCTATTTGGAGGTTCGCTCTGCCCCACACCCTGCAGAATAAATTTGAATTCACAGTGTTGTGGGCTGTTCTACATTTCCACACTGGAACATGGCATATTTCCCAATCCACAATCCAATTGTTTTTTATTTTTTAAAAAAATATCGATTGACTATATGCTATATGCTGGCTCCTTTCTCAACTGTGTTTCAATTGTGATTGGAAAAAAAAAAAAAGATGAATCCTTCTCTCAAATTTGGTAATTAATTATAATGTCATGCAAAAATGGTAGGAGCTCGGAAGAACGTCCCTAACCCCTTTTTAAAAGAATTGATGATTGGTGTGAGGATTAATAAATGAGATTCAATCCAGGAAATAGATGATGGATACATTTTGTTAACTGAGAGGGGTCTGGGGAATGTTTCCAGGCAGATGATCGTGGCATGATGTTCAGGTACAGGGTTGAGAACAGAGAAAACACTCCACTTTTAGACTTGTTGACTTTGCACATGGCCAGCAACCGCAGACAAAGGAAGACGGGTGTATCGGGAAAAACTGCATTTTGGTGTCTTCTACGGGAGGTCAGGTAGAGACAAACAATAGAAAGTCAGATGTTCAATGTGAAGGTCACATTGAACAATTCCCATAAAACTCTGCTCGTCTAGGGATGGCAGAGTGAACAGCCAGTGGGAGCTGGCGGAACATTAATATTTCACAGGGCAGTGAAAGATGAGAAATCACCAATGAATGGCCAAAATATAGAAGCAGAGGTATCATAGTATTAGTTTTCCCAGAAACAGTACAGTGACGTATCACAATAGCTGAAGATACAGAGATACAAAATTGTAATGGGTTGAACATTGGTGTGTGTGTGTGTATATATATAAATGATATGAAATGTAATATATATGTATGTATATATATACACATATACATATGTATACACACACACACATATATATATATAAATAATGCAATTAATGAACCAATGTCAAATGGGAGAAACTTGATCAGTAAAGCCTTTATTCACATCCTGTTCAGCACTTTTATCAATGACCTAGATAAAAGTGTGTAATACATATAGTGAAAGCTGAGGATGACATGGGATTGGAAGGAACTGGGCATGAGTTAATAGATAGAATCAGGAAAGATCTAGATAAATAGAAGGTACATATTGGGATTCTGCATTTAGGTCCAAAAATCATTAGCCCAACTGCAAAAGGAAGCATAATTTATATTTTCTTTACGGTGTAATGCAAAAATTCTTGATGTGTTAGGTATTCTAATTGTGAGGGGTTGGTGCGTGAGGAATACCAATGCATCCTTATAAAAATTGTCTTACAGTGTCTGTAAACCGATTTTGCTTTGCAACGGTCAAATGATATCTGGATTATGCCTTTAGTTTCGGGTTCCGCTTTTAAAGAAGGGATTAGGTGGACTAAAGCATTCAGAAAACATTGAATGGACTAAGAGAAGAATTCTAAGTCATTTTGCATGTGAAATATTCAGAGGAGTTTTTCAATCGATGAACTGGAGACCGCATATCTTGTTTTAAAATATTTCAGGCATAGTTACATGTAAAGTGATTAAACCATTCCCTGGGAATCGTTGCTCCCGCAAGGCGAAGTTAGAAGAAGCTAGACTCTGTGTAAGTCGGTGAGTCTTACTTAGCGAGACAGAGGCTATCCCTAGAAGCTACGGAAATTTTTTGACGGTACTCCATGGTATACGTACACCACATTTTATTAATCCTCTCATGGATTGATGGGCACTTGGGTTGTTTCCACATCTCTGTGATTGTGAATTGTGCTACTATAAACATTCGAGTGCAGATGTCTTTTTGATAAAATGTATTTTTCTCCTTTGGGTAAATACCTTGGAGTACTAGTGAGCCATAAAAAATAATGGTGATCTAGTATCTTTTGTAACAACCTAGATGAAACTAAAGACCATTCTTTTATGTGAAGTATCTACAAGAATGGAAAAACAAGCACCATTTGTATTCATCATCAAATTAGAACTAATTGATCAGCACTCATGTGGACATATGGAAATAACATTCATCAGAAATCAAGCAGGTAGGAGGAGGAAATGGGAAAATTCACACCTAACAGTTACAATGCACACTATCTGGGGCATGGACACACTTAGAACTTTGACTCAAACTGTGCAAAAACAATTTATGTAACCAAAACATGTATACCCTTGTAATATTCTGAAATTTTAAAAAAATTCCTTTGCAGGAGCTGTTCGAGGAAAATCTGGAGTCTGGGATGGCAGAAAATTTCATGAGTATATTCAATGGTGGGATGGTTGGTTGAACAGAAATCTCTTTAGAGTCTCTCATTTTTCTTTCCTGAGATTTTCTGATAATTTAAATTTTTTCTACAATTAACAATTCTGAAGCCTAGGAATAATATCGCTTGTCTCTGCTTTGAACCGTATCAGAGTAGAATGTCTGTTATAGCTTCTCTTTTCTCATACCACACATTGACAAATTCACAGTGTGAGATATTTACTTAATTTCTATTTACTTCGTAATCCATGATTATCATAAACTTGATTAAACTGCTTTCAGCATGTACCAATTGAGAGCAATATAGTCAATACCTTTGGGCATTTTAATTTTTTAATTTATCCATTTAAGTTACTTTTGGCTATTTTACCAGCCATATGCTAACCAAGTTCACCCAATAATACTTTAGCCTTCAATAAATAGACATATATACACACAAAACATATATAATGTACAGACCTTATTGAAGATATCTCAATTACCCAATGGAAAAAAATCTTCGAAACTACTTCTTGCTTTGTTTAAAAAAAATAAGTGAGTGTGTTGAAAGTTTAAACAGAACTACATAAATAAAAATGCCAAAAAGCACAATCAGCTTAAGACCTTTCAAAATGTTATCCAATGACGTAAACACAACTCTGTGTAAAAAAGTCACAATTATATAGTCGTCAGAGGAGGGGGGAAATATAATTGATGAAAAGGAAAATAGTTTTTAATTAGCTTGGCTATGGGATGGAATGTTACCAGAATCATTGTACAAAGTCTCCATGAATATACACTATGCATATATGACTCAGAAAAATTATGAAGAAGAGCATTTCAAATAGATTAAAAAAAGAAAAATAAAATAGATAAAATTGTGGGTGTCCTTGACTATGATGGCAGAAGTTTCTGGTAGTCTGTCAAAGAGTATATGATTTTGATATAATTTCTACCTTTTCTCCCTAATCCCATACTCTGTTAACAATATAATGAACCCGTTAGGATCATAATGCTAATTTTTGCATTTTGTAGACAAATACGTTAATATACAAAATATAACCTTTAATTATATTCATGGGACGATGAAAAAGCTTATTTCACAAGAAATAACATCATGGCAACAGCAGCCTGATAACGTGGTCATGCCACCTCATTGAAATGCAGTAGCCAAGTTTCTTTAGAAACATTAGGTACCCTTAGCAACGTGAACTGATTTAGAAACATGACCTTCCTATGAATTTACTTTTAATCAATATCTTAGTGAAAGGAGCATGAAGAATGAGACTTAACATTCCTAGGGAGCTATTTTAATTAGTGTTCCAGGTATTTTAATTAATGTACCAGATACCACTTACCAGAGAAACTGTGTAGATGCACTATGCAACTTATATTTTTAAAAGATGCTTTGCCATTGTATAATGTGTCCAAATACTTTGGAAGGCATATTTTAAAGTGGAAGTTGATAATCATATTTACCTTTTTCCCTTATTCTCTATTTATATATCCACTTATATAATATTTCCTTACCTTAATAAGAAAGATGTCCTTACACATAAAGCAAATGTATTTTAATATGTTTTGAAAAGGAGGCTAGTGTGGCAATTAGTGAATTAAAACAATATAAAGATGTAACATATATGTATAATATGATAAATAGTTATAAGCATAAATGTACACATTGTTAAATTATAAAAATACTCTCATTTGATCCAGCAATCCCATTACCGGGCATCTATCCAAAAGAACAAAAGACATTCTGTAAAAAGACATCTGCACCAGAATGTTTATAGCAGCACAATTCACAATTGCAAAGATGTAGAAACAACCCAAGTGCCCAACAATCCATGAGTGGATTAATAAAATGTGGTATACGTACACCATGGAGTTCTACTCAGCCATAAAAAACAGTGGTGATCTAGCACCTCTAGTATTATCCTGGATAGAGCTGGAACCCATTCTACTAAGTGAAGTAACACAAGAATGGAAAAACAAGCACCACATGGACTCATCATCAAATTGGTATTAACTGATCAACAGTTAAGTGCACATAGAGTGATAACATTCATCGGGTGTTGGGCAGATGGAAGGGGGAGGAGGGGTTGGCTATATTCACACCTAATGGGTGTGGTGCACACCATCTGGGGCATGGACACACTTGAAGCTCTAACTCAGGTAAGGCAAAGGCAATGTATGTAACCTAAACATTTGTACCCCCATAATATGCTGAAATTAAAAAATAAAAATAAAAAAAATGTTTCATATTCCATTGTTGAATACCTCAGTATGTTTTCATGAGTGTATAAAATAGTAAAATAATTATTTAAAATTATTTGAAATTATTCCAAACATTAAAATCATTAAGTGTTTATAGAGAATTTAAAGAACATAAAGTAACTTATAAATTACTTTATATCCTTGAGTCAAAAAATGAGATGAATAAATGGGAATGATTAAAGCTTTTTTTGTTTAAATAAACTAATGAATAGATGATATCTATGCTTTAAATCGTATAAAGCTATTATCAATTTTTTATTATTTCAGAATAATATGGAGGTACAAACATTTTGGTTGCATAGATTGCTTTTGTACTGCTTGAGTCAAAGTTATACGTGTGCCCATCCCCCAGACAGTGTGCACTGTGCCCGTTAGGTGTGAATTTACCCATTGCTTCCTCCCCCCTTCCACTGCCATGATTTCTGTTGAGTTCTTTTTTTTTTAAATTTATTTAACATCTTTATGGAGGAGCAAGTAGCATGCAATAAAGTACACATTTAAGGTGTGTAGGTTGGTGCATTTGGACCTATTTATAGAGTTGTGAAGAGTCAACTTAAGACAGGGCACACATTCGTCATCCCCCAGGGTTTTTCTGTGCCCCTATATAAACCATATCCCTCCCTCGTGTCTCCCTCCTCTCCCTCTATCCCCAGGCAATGAGTAACCCACTTTCTGACTATAGTTTGCATTCTCTAGAATGTTACATAAATATAGACATACAATGTGCACTCTTGTTTTTCTAGTTTGCAAATATTTAAGTTATTGTTCTAACGACTGTTCTTTTTTTAAATTTATACTCTTTTTTCCAGAGTATTATGGGTATAAAAACGCTTTGGTTACATAAATTGCCTTTGCACCATCTGACCAGTATGCCCATTTCCCAGACAGTCTGAACTGCATCCATTAGGTGTGAATTTACCCATCCCCCCTCCCCTTTCCCACCTGCCCGACACCCTATGAATGTTGCTTCCATGTGTGTGCATTAGTGTTGATCGATTAGTACCAATTTAATGGTGAGTATGTGTGTTATTGGTTTTTCCACTATTGTGATACTCCATTTATAAGAATGGGCTCCAGCTTCAACCAGGTTACTACAAGAGATATTAGTTCACCATTTTTTTTATGACTGAGTAGAACTCCGTGGGATACATATACCACATTTTATTAATCTGCTCATGGATTGATGGGCACTTGGGTTGTTT